>RPOG01005412.1:0-32716 GCA_008086565.1 Thalassoma bifasciatum | reverse complement strand
CCTCGATGACAGCGTGGTTCATGTCTTAAGACTTTGATGCGACCACAGAGAGGAAGCAGAGGTCAAGTCTGGGAGATCCTGACAGCGCTAAGTGAATAAGAGACGTCTCCTGCTGATGTCATGCTCATCCTGCTCTGGTGTTTTTCCTTCTACCACTCCTCCATCCTCTTCTTCCTTCTCCTCTGTCAAACTGGCAATGGATGTCCTATTGTAGGGCTAAATGTCTCACAGGAGAGATGTGGCTTGGAGATAAATGAGCTGCAGAGGTCATCCAAGAGGGTGAATATCAACATACTTCATTGATTGGCTCTTGAGCTCCTCACCACTCCCTCCTCTTCAAGCCTCAATATTTAGACATTTCTTCAATACACTGACCCATTGTTTTCACTGGGACTTCTCTGCTTGTAATTACATGGCATACTTGAGACGTTAGGCATAGAGGAAAATGATGATAATCTGCACATGCATCAGGAATTACACAACTGATACGCTTTTTCATCTCTTACTCCTTCTCTCTGCATGATACTGTGTGGATTTAATCCTGTCAGAAAACAGCATAGACTGAATTTAACTCAAACAAAACAAAGGCTGGTTATCTGTTTCTTATTTCATTTATTTACACAGGCTTGTAAATGAAATGTCTATGGTTGGAAAAAAGGTACAAATCTAGTCAAAACTGTGAATAATCAGTGGTTATCAGGATTACCTGAGAAGTTCACCTCAGGTGGAAGAAACCAGCACACAGAGATTACATAAGGAGAGTGAAGTCCACCTGCTCAGTTTAATTCTGCTCACAGAGGCCATGTCCACAATAATCTGGTATTTTCTACATTTTATAACCAAACTTTTGGCAAAATCAGACTTTTTCTCAATAACTCTAAACAGTGTTTTCTTGTATTGAATGATAGAGAAGTACGGCCACAGTCTCTTCTTTAAATTAGTCTTTCTCTATTGTGTCAATGAAACAATAATTTGAGTCTGGCTTTATACAATTTTCAAATTTTGTTTTTTATAATATGAAATTGTGGTACATATTTTACAAAGGAAAGGCTTGATTTGAATATTTTAGCATAAATCTAAAAACAATCCAATACATCTTTCTTTGGTATGATGTCACTAAAACTGGAGAAGTTTCATAGCCATAGCTATTACTTGTAAATGTCCTTCTCAGTTTTCTTAGTGTTGGGCACAACTTTGGCCTTTAATCTAAAAAAAGAGTTCCACTCCATCTAGGCAGTAGACTTTTAGTATATGATCCAGGAGGATGTAAGGACCAATAAAAATGAAAATATTTCTGAATCTCTTTTTCATCGACTACTTCTGGGTTTATTTGGCTGCAACCAGGCTCGATAAGGTACAGAGTAGGCACAGTGTTAGGGCTTTGATGCATAATTAGAAACCTATTTCCCGCTACTGCACTGAAATAAAGGGATGAATCTCCTTATGGACTGGAGAACAAAGTCTGTAGTATGATGCAAAAAGAGGAAGCAGGGGAGCGGAGCTGAGGATCAGAGGGTTATAGGATGTAGGATCACCGGGGGAGTGATGACAGTGTTTAACATGGTGAGTGTGTTCGGGGGGCTGATGTGTGTTAAAGAGCATATTAAACAAGGTCAGCTTGGCTCCCACAAACGAACAAGTCCATCAGGGATCGCAGCTGAGTGTTCCTGCGTGAGTGTGCGAAGAACACACAGCATGTTTCCAATTTGTGAGTCTTAAGTTGCATGATTTAGTCATGCTGCGAGTGTTAGTCATGGAAATGTCAAGTTGTCAGTCTGCTTTTTGGATGGTGGCTTATGCTGTCTTTGCTCAAACATCCCAAAACTGTTAGATGGATAAAAGATGATCATTTTCTCATGTGTCAGATGTTCGTTAGTGCAGTGACCCCCTGCTGGCTGATAGAAAACATACATTCACATCCCTTTTTGACTGAACTGGTGCTAATGCTGGTTCCAGGCTAGTGCCTGACTTAGCTGTCTTTATGCTAAAAACTGGTGCTCAGCAAGCACCAACTCTCTGCTTGGCCAGGGCAAAGCAGCGATACCTCCAGGGTCAGGGGCCAGGTCACTGTGACCAACAATCAGCTGTGGAAAACAACCACTTTGCTGAGGATTCCCCAGATGCAAACACAGAGAAATGAATAGAATGGGGACAGGATCGACTTGCAGCCTCTTGTGGGTTTCTATTGAAGATTCGGCACAACACAGCTCCGAACACCTCATGATGTACAGACCATTGACTGTATATAGAATGGACAGTGTGCTTCCGCCTGTCAACGTTCTACAATTTTGAAACCAAAAAACCCCATTTCTCTAGCCGCCATTGTGCAGCCAGAGTCTGCGCAGTAGAGAATTTCCGGTGGAGCAGAGTAAAAAAGAGAAATAAAAATATTTATAAGAAGAAGAAGTCTTCCAAATCAGAGGAAAACCGAGAAAGGACTTCAAAGAATATAGGGGCTATTTTTGATGAGTGCTTGCCGTCGACAGTTGATAGCATTTTGCTTTGATATATCGCGGTTTTTAACGTCCAATAACTAATGAGAAACTAACTTCTCAGAAAAAAAACACCTGAACACCATGCAGCCAAATGACATCTTCATACTACCTTAGCATAAGGATGGGAGAAACGTTTCTACAAGGTATCGTAATTTTTTAAATTTTCCCGGCTCATATCTGGAATACATGGGGAGGCGGGGCTTATAACCTATACTGCAGCCAGACACCAGGGGTCGGGGCATCTGCTGGAGGCCTCAGTTTGAGCCGAACGTCGTTACGTCCACTCATTATACAGTCTATGGCAGGGGTCCCCAAACCTTTCAGCCCGTGACCCCCAAAACAAAGGTGGCAGAGACTAGTGACCCCCACTATCCCTAGAGGTGACTGAAGCATAAGAAAACGTGCGTGTAGGACACACACACTAATAAGGGTATCCAAACATGGGCATTATGACAACACAAAAAAGAACAACAGCCCGAAAACCATGTTACGATTTTACATGTGACTGTTTTATATAAAATAAAAGCAGAAAATGTCAAAGTTATTTCTCTGTAATTTGTGGACGCACATTGTTGCAGTGGTGTGCAAACTCAATTTTGGGACAATACTTTCATTTCCATATTTGAACAAGAATAATTCAGTTAAAGTAATAATCATAAACTGTAGCTCTGAGTAAACGTGAACATTGTTGCAGTGCAAGTTAGCTTTTTGGGATATATGTTTCAGTGTTTATCTCACCTAATGAAATGGATGGGCACTATGTGTGGAGCACAGCAACTCCATTCTGGGTTTAATTTTGGAGACGGCCACTCGGAGATACTCCGCCACATTCACACATTATATAAATTCATTTTTGATAAATGTCATTGACAAATTGACAAATGACATTAGTTACGGTCTGGGATAGCTGTGGATATTCCCTCTAAACTGAAATCATCTTGCGACCCCCCCTCCAGTGTCTCGCGACCCCCCTGGGGGTCCCAACCCCCACTTTGGGAACCCCTGGTCTATGCTGCCCTACAAAGGCAAAGGGCAGTAACTACACATTTGGTCAAAATTGAGTTAAGATTTAAATTGTACTTTGTAACATCCCATTTATCATCTGACAAAGTTTCCTGTTTCAACCATGTACTGTTTTAGAGAAAAACAGATATCAAATTTGCAGGTACGACAAAATTCAGGTAAATACAAAGCCAGACGGCAGTAACGTCACTTACTGCTGTCTGGCTTTGAACAGCAACACTGTATGGTATTACAGTACAAAGACAGACAGCAGTAAGTGAATTTAACAAACACATATAAATATAAATAAATATAAATTTTGTAAACAAATATGAGCAGTACTGTAACATTCTAAACAATTCGCCTGCAATTAGTTTGCTAACCGCTAACATTCGTCAATCACAGTCAATCAAACAGATATTTAGCGTCTGGCGGATGGACAGAGGAACCTCGGTCATAATTTGTGGAATACAGGACAATTAATGAAATCAGAATAACGTTCAATGTTTAGTACTACAGGGAGGTACTATTGTTCCCCACAAGATTAATCCAAAGTAATGAAAAATGTACATACAAGCTGATCAAACTTTGGTTAAATCAACACAGATTGGAAAATCATCACATGTTGATGATTTTCATGAAAACGATGTTTTGTGACAAAAAAGGAAAAAGAAAGTATTTGAACGTGTCAGTATGATATGAAATTGAAGTGGAGTTCTGTTGCTGCGGCTCTTAAGGCAGCTGGGCTGTGAGAGCAGGGTCGCCATGTCAGATTAAAAACCCACTTCCAAGGGTATGGGATTATTGTACGAGGTAGACAGGTAGAAAGACGGATGGATAGATGGATGACAAGGCAAACAAATAAACAAATAAAAGAATAAATAAGTCATGTGATATTATGCAGTAAGCTATTTATTTGATAGGAAATAATTTACCTAAATTCAAGGTCATTTGATCTGCTTTACAGATGATTTTTAATGTTTTTGCAAAATTCAAATAAAACTCTCCTTCATCCTGTTTTTTTATCCAATTATATTTTCAAAATAGAGTAAGAGCAGTTTTGTTCTACAGGAAAAAGCAAAAAGGGAAACAAATTAACACTTTTTTATAGTAGATACTGCTCCTTGGCTTTGTAATACCTGTAGAGCTTTTACACGTATTCCAACGGCAGAAGGCAGTATCTGCATTTTTGGGGTCATAGGTCACATTATAGTGATGGTTCTTGTAGATAAAGAAAAACCTTAAGAAAATACATCAAATGACTATAGTTACATTGATCTACCGACAACAGATTTCTCTGGCCAAACAAAAAACTTTAAAGGCATTTTTCTCAGTTTCACTGTTTGCGTAGTTACTGCTCTTTGGCTTTGTAGGGCAGTATGGTACAGACAGACGGACCCTTGTCCTAACTTCTTTTCCCTTTCACTGATGTCATCCTTCTAGGGATCAGCTCATATATCACCATAGAAATGAACTGGTCCATTTGCAAGCTCCTCTCCTGTGTCCTTTCAAAGCATACATGTCCTTGCTGGTGTCATGGCAGGGCAGCCTGCCCAGGAGACCTACTTTTGAACCGTGAACTCATGAAACCCTCTGAGTGTTAGTTTAGGACAAACTTAACCTGGGTATCTGATTTTTGTGAATTCAGACTGCAAATTTGCCATGACACAGAATGGGTCTTCTGTGGTGTTTTTGGTATTCCCTCATGAAAACTTGAAATGTTGGCGAAATTGAAGTAGCATTGCATTACCTCTCTCATACATCAGGTCTATACCTTAGTCCCTTATTTAAAGAGACTGTGAGGAGTTTCTAAGTGATCTTGAAGAATCTGTGTATCATTCGTTCATTCCATTTTCTTAACAAAACCAAGAGTGGAAAAAAACAGAAAACAAATTGTTTTCTCAATATTTGTCACTGTAACGAGAACAAAAATACTGATAATGGCTCCTTTTCCAATTTCCTTTTTTTTTTTTTGCTCGGATGAAAAATGGGATAAATGGATAATGAGAGTTTTATCTGATTTTGGCAATTTTATTCTGGCGAAAGTTGCGTGACCCGGAAGTGAACTTTACTCAAACTTTTTTTTTTCTTTTTAACTTCACTCAGATGCCAATAAACAATAACCAGGTTTTGACATCATGGCTGGACCCAAAAGTTACTCAGAGTATATACAGCAGTTATTTGAAGATGGTAAAGTCCGGAGAGAGATACCTACCAGGCTGCAGGAGGTAGGAGTACCAAGGAGCTCTGAGATGTCTGTTAGAAGCTTCTGTGCCCGAAACAACCTGAAGAGTAAAGGACAAGTAGTGAACGCACAGCTGGGGGCAGCAATCATGTCTGCAAGAGACAAGGTAGCTTCACGTGTTAAAAACACACGGGCCTATGCTCCAGATTATTACACTGTGGACACAGGGAAGTGGAGTAATTTAGAGTATAGTCACAGTGGCACCATGCTTGCAGGAAAAAGAAGCAATGCCAAAGCATCCCTGGCAACCCGCATAGCAAAGTTTACAGCTGCTTTCAGGTGACAGCTCAGGTCAGGTCAAGTTAACTATTCCCATAATTTTCACCTGAGCTGCCAGCTGAAAAAAGTTTGAGTAAAGTTCACTTCCAGGTCACGCAACTTTTGCCTGAATAAAAACACCAAAGTCAGATAAACTCTCGTTAACCATTTATCCCATTTTTCATCTGAGCAAAAAAATTGACATTGGAAAAGGAGCCAATATCAGTATTTTCGTTTTCGATACAGTGGCGAATATTGAGGAAACAATTGGTTTCCTCGTTTTTTTCAATTCTTGGTTTTATTTTGAAAATGGAATGAACAAATGACATATGGATTTCGAAGAAGTCTCATATCTAGGAATATGTCTGATAACAATCCACAATTTAAAATGAGATTATTCGCACAAAAAAATAGGTTAATTTTAAATCATAATTCTCAGCTTTCCTATCAGGACTGGACAGGTTAGATTGGATTGGATTGATTTATAGCACGCTGAGGCCTGTATGAAAATGCCTCCCCAGCGACTGACTTTAGCTGTCTGAAGAGAGATCTGTCTTTTTCTCTGCTAATAACAATTTCTTTCGTTTATTTTGTAGTTTTGAGTGGGATCAGGGGCTGATCCCACTCAAAACTACTGACTGCCTGATGGAAAAGGGACAGTAGAGCAGAAGAAAGATGAACAGGAGGTAGATAGAGCATGGGCTTAAAGCTCAAACAGGGGCTAACACAGAGACACTGATGCATGCTTTTATCACCAGTCATATAGACTATTGTCATACCTGCTTTCTAGTCCTCTCAGAAAAAATATTACAGGTTTACAGTTACTTCAAAATACAGCAGCACGTGTCCTGACTAAGCCCAGAAGGCAGGCCCACATGACACCGGTTTTAAAATCATTGCATTCACTCAGGAACTTTTCAGGATCATTTTTAAGGTTCTTCTACTTGTTTATAAATGTCTTTCTGATCTTGGGCCTTCTTATCTTTCAGACCTTTTATTTTATTATTTATTCATTATTTTGATATGATTTGATAGGCTAAAACATTACCTAGAGGCTAAAGCAGGAGCTAAGCTGTTGTGCTTGCAGCAGTTATTCTGCAGTGATCTGTTCAAACCTGAGACTCTATCAATAAAATGAAAAGCCAGGTTATGTTTGCTCTAATTGGTGAGGTTGGAGTTGGTAGATGAGTACTGGTAGGACATAACCTGGATTCACTAATGTTACATGTTACCAATGGGTCCCAGAGCACCTTGGCGCAAAGTTTATTTATTGTCACGTTTCAAACAACAGCGCTTTATAATTGTTGATAAGCACACTAGCTAATTGCGTTGTTACTGGAAAAAAAATATCTTGAACAATGTAAGTATTGTAAAAGAAAGATCTAATCCACTTTCACCTTCTTAACAAACACATCATGACAGTTTGCACGAGTCCTCTGGCTGAAGGAGTCATTGCAGGCTCCTTCATAGGGATTCTCTTCACAGCTGCTTTGACAGAACAAGAAGCTTCATGTTGTTAGTCTTAGTGCATGATGGGATCATTCCTGCCTTATAGTTGGGTTCACAATTTTCCTGAGCATAATAGCGTTCTGCCCCGATGCAAGCAGACACACAGACATGTAGTCACAAGCACACTCCACAGCAAACCGAGAGCAGAAGGAACTACCAAAAGAGATGCTTTTTTAAACACACAGGGCTATCTGTATGAATACATCAATGCTGCTAAGAGTGTTGCTCCCACCCCCAGCAGCCACAGCACCTCAAAGGCTGTAAAACCGAAGAGAAACACTGAAACAGCTTTGTATGAAGTGACATACTGACCTTTTACAGTGGTAAGTTGATGTGGCTCCACTTTGGCTCCAACTGGGTTTCTAACCAAAGGAAAGCCAAACCAGTTCTTGGGAAGAACAGGACTTAAACCAACCAAGCACTTGCACTAGTACTGAACAAGAACTGGTGGAAAATGGGTGTCAGAGGCCTCATTCACCTCTTGACCTCAGTCTGTGATGTAGGTTAGGCGGTAGAGAGTTATGAGCACGCCCCCTGACTCAGAGTTGTTTCTCTGTTTGAGGCTTACGGGTTTACTTTCAATTTATTTTATCTGAATCATTTTGAAATTTCTTTTTAAACATTCATCCTGTGTGAGGTTTCAATCAATCAGCACTTTTATTTCCTCAAACCTGTGTCATTATATAGTTGCTTCATAACAATAAACATTTACCTTTGCTTCTGCACAAATGGGTCTGAGAGTCTTCTCTTCCCTTCTCAGCAGGAGGCTGGACCCCTCCCACAGATTGTTCCCATGGGCCAAAGCTAATCTTAGGAGCTGCATTAATAAAACAGTCCGGCAAAATATACATTACTTGCAGTGCAAGCCAACATGTCATTATAACACATTTCTCTCTTCAGCGTCCAAGAGAACCTTTGCCTCTGCTCAGAGCTCACCCCAGTTTACTCTCAGACCCGCACACATCAGCTGAAACTTGATCCGTCTAATGGTCTGGAATATCCCTGTTTGTGCTGATCATCGCTCCAATTTTCTGCTCAAATATGTAGTTTTGATAAAACCACAAGCCAGTGTGATGTGACGGGAGAGCTGTCGAAGGAGGAGGGGAGCCGGGTGTAAACATTGGGGTTGCTATGGAGGCGGCAGTGTATGTATTTTTTATTGAGACGAAAGACATTAGAATAGGCAGTGTGTGTGTTTGTGTGTGTTTCGAGGCAGACTTTGAATGACCTTCCTACCACAGAGGATGTGGGAGCAAGGGGGAAGACAGTCCTCTTGTCTTCAAGCCGTGAGTCTTCAAAAACAGACTTTCCATCAGATAAAAGAGAGCAATAACAACAGTGGAAAAATATGGGCTTCTTTTACCTTCCAAACACTTGTCCCTCCCCTGTAGATGAATCTTTACCTAACACTAACACAGCACCAAGAAGCTGTACCGACGCTCCCTGTCACTGAATATTTGTGCAGGGCAGCAGCTGAAACCATTTCCTTATTTTTGGCCTCTCAGATTCATGCATTCACCCATCTGGCTGCACAACAAGCTGAATCTAGTGGAATCATGCTGGTTGCTGTGAAGCTGAAATAGACACGAGGTTGAACCAAAGTGACCGGATCCTGCTCACTGTGACACCACATTCTGTCTGTGAATCCTGAGCCTTCATTCGTGACCCCGCTACCTCAGCTGGCATAAACATCCCACAAGGTCTATGAAAGCGTGAGAAAAAGTGATAAAGTGAGTGCAAAAATTGCAGTTCCATGAGTGGCCACCTGAGGCTGGCACCAAAAGGGAGGCAAATCTCATTTGAACCATTTAATTCAATTGATCTATGGTTAAGTTCTGCCCTCAAATGCAGTGAGCTAATCACAGTGTGTATAAACATTCCTAAACATTTAGACATTATCTTCCTGTAGACCACTGAAATTCATTGTAGAAAGTCAGGTTTTATGAATATTTTGAGATTTTAGGTTTAAAAATGGTCAAATCTTTTCAAAAGATCTTTTATTCCTTGTCTAAGTAGTGCACTTTGTCTTGGTTCTGTCTCAGTTGTGTGTGTGTGCTTGGTGTGCGTCATTTACCCTCTGCACACCTGTTTTCAGTGCGGCTGGGGACTGGACCTGTGCTGCTGCAGGTTCAGGAATCCTGACCAGCTCTGGTTAACCTCTTCCATCCAGTAAAGTGCTTTGCCTGTCTCCCCATTTAGTGTGTGCATGCTCTGGGTGTAATGGTGACTTTTAATCACCCGTTGTAGTGCAACTTGGGGTTGGCTGCTGCTGTGGTTTCAGTGAGCGAGTTGCTCTGCAGGAGGTTCTCCTGGAGAATTGCACCTTGTGTCCTGGAGGTATGTAAGTTGTCTGCCTTCAGATGTGCCCTGGCTCCCCTGCTGCTTACTCACTTACATTTCCTCTTTTACTTTAGTTCTCCAAAATCGGGAGCCTTTTAACTGGCTCTTTAACTCTCTGCACTGTTGTTCTGGCTCCGTTGTCCCGGCTGCTTGTTCTGGCTGATAATTCTGGCCGTGGAACAAGAAAAAAAAGGGACTTGTCGAGAGGATCAGAAGCTAAAGGTCAGATAAAGTGCTTCTGATCCTCTCTACCGATCATAATTGTCTGAACAAGGAGACTTTTTGCTGTTTTGAGCGGCTGCTGCGTTTCATCATTGTAAGGAAGCCCAGGTATGACAAAAATTGATTTTGGATCATGTAGCTTGCTCGGTGATAATTAGTGCAGTTTCTCAATTGACCTTTTAGAATAGTTTATCTGTATTTTGGGGTTGGGATCATAGACTGTATAATGAGTGGACGTAACGACGTTCGGCTCAAACTGAAGCCTCCAGCAGATGCCCCGCCCGGGTGTCTGGCTGTAGTATAGGTCATAAGCCCCGCCCCCTGGTGTCTGGCTGCAGTATAGGTCATAAGCCCCGCCTCCCCATGTATTCCAGATATGAGCCGGGAAAACATTAAAAAATTATGATACCTGGTAGAAACGTTTCTCTCATCTTTACGCTAAAGTAGTATGACGATGTCATTTGGCTGCATGGTGTTCAGGTGTTTTTTTTTTCTGAGAAGTTAGTTTCTCATTAGTTATTGGACGTTAAAAACCGCGATATAAGTTTCGTTTTACGATAGTTGACAGCTGCTGTTCGTGAGTAGTTTTTACCGGGGATATAAGAAACTTCGGGAAAGAGCCAAAAGGAGACTAAACCTTCTGAAGAAGAAGAAATAAATATTTTTATTTTCATTTTTTACTTGGCTCCACTGGAAATTCTCTACTGCGCAGACTCTGGCTGCACAATGGCGGCTAGAGAAACGGGGGCTTTTGGCTTCAAAATCGTAGAACGGTGACAGGCGGAAGCACGCTGTCCATTCTATATACAGTCAATGGTTGGGATTAATTTATTTGTATTGTTGGGATATATTTGTTCTATTCTTTCATTGATTCTCTTTTCTTTTGGGGTATATAGGTTGCTTATTGTGCTTAAATTATTTCAGTATTGTATTTATTTGTGTTATTTCCTTTTCTCATTTGCATGTGTGTGATAATTTGATTACTTCTGCTTTGCTTTTATTGATTTTGTTTCTTTCTCTTATTTGCATGAGTATGCCAATTTCTTTTTGATTCTTTTTGCATTGCATGTAATTGTTTTGGTTATTTTCTTTGAGCCTAAGTTGGTTAGTTTGGGGGTTTGTTTGTTTGCTTTGAGTTTGCTCCTTTTGATTGTTTGGGTTAGTTGCTTTATTATTGCTTGGTTTGGCTGTGGTTTTTTGTGTTTTAAAAAAGAACGATTTTAGGTTTTTTGATCTTAAATAAAGCTCAGTACCCTTTTTAAATCACCATCTCTGCTAGTGATATACAAACCTGCACATGTGTGGTATCAGAATCTAAGAATTAGTTCCCAGTGGTGGAAATCCTCTGGGTGGCGTTGACAACCCTAAACCCGGCGCCTCCCTCTTACTTTATTCAGGAGCTGAAATAACAAAGGTATGTGAACGTTATGCTCAATTATCCTATGTAAATACTGTGGTGCCAAACTGACAGAGCCCATGGTAAATATGGTAAAAAGGCCATTATATTTCTCCTCATGTCTTGAGCCAAAAACCTGACCTTCTGTGCTGATATTGATGTGATGTTTACCACGTTTTTCGTTGCCAACCAGGGACATTTCGTTTGAAAAAGAATTTTGTGTTATTTAGTGTATGAGAATTTGCATTGTGGGGGTTTATTGGGGGGGGTTCCTCATTGTTTTTTTTTTTTGTGATTGTTTTATTTGTTGTTTGGGGCTGTCGGGTAGCGGGATTATTAAATACCCGTTGCTGACTTATTTCGTTTTTTTCCTCTATGATGTTTTATTCTGGTCTAGTCAACGATTGAGTTTTGAAGTGTTTGATTGAGTTGAGTTATTTTTGATTAGCTATTGGTTTCCCGTAAAGATTCCCCCTTGTGTTGTAGCGCAGAAATTGATTCTGAGCGTTACATATGGTGGCCCATACGGGGAACGGGAAAATTAATCAATAGTTCTTTGTGTCTGAAAAAAAAAAGGTGTTTGCTGTAAAAACAAAACTTGAACCACAGGGTTTGTAATTTTTGACTGCTTTATTTGTTGCTTGCATTTCAAGGGTTTGTATTACACAGAAAATTGTAACTTGCTTACCATGGATGAAGGAAATGTCCCCACCTGTTGAAATGTGTGAAATGAAAATGAAAACTTAAATGCTGACACAGAAATAAGGGCTTCTACTCCTACTGTGGGGTTTGATATTAGTGAGCATCCCCTCAACCAACCTAGAGCCGCATGGGTCACTAGGAGAAATCCTGTGGGAGAAGTAACCTCACTTATCAGTTCACTTTACCTCTCTGACCATGATGAGAATGAGGATAGGGAGGAAGAGGCTGAAGTCACATCTTATCTTCCACTCCCAGCTCTGACTTCTATTACCACAGACTTAGAGTCAGTCATAGGGAGGGTTAAGACACTAGAGTCTGATTTCAGGGAGTCTGGGCTGTAGGCATCAGTAGTCACTGAGCTTTGCAGCGTAGATATTAGCCTTTAGGAGAAGGTGCCATACTACCTGTATGGAAGGTAAGCTACATTTTTCTACTGAAACAGTAACAAGACCAAAAAAACAACAACAGAAAAAGTAGATGTCAGCTGCTAAAAACTGTGCCAAAAGTTTGAAGCGGGGATCGGTATCTGTTTCCATTACACTTAGAATTGAGCAGATCCTAACTATTGGAATGAGAAAAAAGATACCAACACCAAAATTTGAAGAAAAAAAAACCCCAAAACCCCAAAAAACTCAGATTTCAATAAGAAGATTATACACTTTTTTGTCAGAAGTTTTCAATATTGAAGTTTATCATTAAAGTGCAATTGAAACACCCGTTTTGCAAAAACACTGAAATAAATAACAGCCACATTTGTACAGCTCTGACACGATACTCTCTCAGAAGTCCCCAGTTTTTGGCAGGTGCCACACAAACAGACCCTGGCATTCACATTTTAATACCCTTTGTCTCTGTCTGTTGACAACACCAGCAACAACAGTAATGCTTATCAAAATGACAGTTCAGCTCGTAAAATGTTTGTGGTATCCATGGTTACTGCTGGTTACAGTCCCTCTCCCTTTTTTCCATATCCTGCAAACCAAATCCCATGGGACAAGATGTTCCTCAAGTTGTGTGCAATTGTAGCTGTAATGGAAACACCGGCAAGGTGCAAACATTGAAACTTCAAAAATATGGCTCTTGTTTTGCAAAAAACGTGTAATGGAAACAGCTAGTGTGTGCTTCCTCAGTGTTGGTCATGCATTAATAAATTTGTAGCCACACATGTTATTGTTGGCTTATAAATTTCTGCTCCCTCTCCTTTCATAGATTCAGTAGCTAATTGCCTTGTTCCACTCTCTCTCTTTAGCTTAACAATGATTGGTTGGCCTCCACCTCAACTAAAACCTCTTCCTTTGGGAAACATGATATCTAAAAGCTTATTAGCCCTCTAATGAATAAGCCAATGGTGTAGACTTTATAATTTGCTAATCCTACGCTCTGCTCAAGCTCTGCTCTTTGGTTTCATTGAAACAACACAGCAACAGCCAAAAGAGTAAACGCTGGGTTTAAGAGGCAGCCAGCAGACGTCACAGCAGCTCTGCTCGTGTTATTACAGTCTGATGGCACATGCTGCTGACATCACAGCTCATGGTGAGTATTAATTCACTGAGTTAAACATCAGATTGAGAGTAAGGTTGTGGTAACTTGGGAATGCTTCAAAAACTAGAGATAATCCAGTGCTCATAACAATGTGAGATTTGGCAACTGAGGCAAATGCTTGGTCTCCAGTTTATCTTTTTGTGCACTTCTTTGAGCACTTTGCATTTCTCTTTGCCTCCCCTCACCCTTCCTCTCTCCCCCCTAAGCTTTGGGGCTTTTGGCTGTCTGTCGTCCTCTGAAAGAGCATCAAGTTCCACTCTCTGGCAAGCAAGCAAAAGGCAAGCCCATGGAGAGTGTCCAAACACTAACACACACACACACACACACACACACACTTCTGTGCACACATGCACAACTGGACACAAATAAAAAGAGAAATGACCCAAACAAACACACCTTGGAGTCACATAAACCAGGCCCCTGCTATTCCCTGCTGCAGCACTGAGCGCCTTACTCCTTTAGGAAATAGCTGAGGGCAAAGGAAACCCACAGCTAAACACGGGTTCTCACGGTGTATTAACCGAGGACGAGCACTTTATAGTACCACATCCAGGGCCAGTGCCAAGACCACGCCACCGCCTGCCAAGTGCAGGAGGTCGGGACGGGAGTTCAAAAGGTCTTCAGAGAACGATGAGTCTACATCTGCACCGAGTCTGTTCTGAAAGACGTGAAGAGAAACCTTCTGGCAAGCAGAAAAAAGCATGAACACGAGCAACGCCATACGAGCTCTGTAAAACTGAGAGTAATAGTAAGAGGAGGAATGTGGTTGTACTACAACATAACCGAAATCATGTGTGTGGTTTATGAAGTTAGAAAGCCCATAATGATGGAGTATTAAATGATTGTAGCGCCATGAGGTTTGATGGTTTCAGGGGGGAGGTACGTAGAAAAAGCCAGCTTACTCCCATGAACTTCGCTGGCACCCAGAAAACTTGCTTGTATTTCGCAAACTCACAACCCAACCTCTCACACCCACCACTCCTTTCCATTGTCACTGCATCTGCCTGAAATAACTCACACTCCTAAAGGAGACTGCTTTTCTGCTGCCTTTTCAAATACTACAGTGCTGTTCTGCTGGCACCAGGGAAACAGGAAGGTTAAGGAGGTTGTTCTCTGGGCTGACAGGAGCCACTGCCATGTTTAGATGCTGCAAGAGCCGCGATGCATGACCGCAAGAGTGTCTGTGGACACCCAGCCTTAATGAGGTGGTCCAGCAGTCTGCACGTGACAATACCATATTGTGTAGTTTCAGAGAATGCATATGTAAGCGACTTTAATGGGAGACATGGGAATTAATAGCTCCATCCTTCATCATCTTCTGTTTTTAGAAGGTGGCTGAACTCACTGAGTTTAAGTTAAAGTAAACTTATTTCTCTGCAGAAACTGTTGCACAGTTCTCTCATCTAATAAGATTACTGCAGTTAAAGCATGTATTAGTCATTTCAAACTGAAAATGGACCAGGACTGGGCATTTTTTTACAAATTAGGTTAAATCACAACATAACACTTCTGGTTTGCTTTGACATGGAGTAGTCTTGTTTCTCGGGGGCTGCGCCCGAACTTCGCATTAATCTTTGTTTTTATTACTTCAACTATATTCCCACGTATTTTTATGCAGTGTTATAAAAAGTTGCATTACACGGTATAACAAAGCCAGGAAAAGGGAAGAAAAGTGAAAAGGTCGCTTTTGTCAATACTGGCGAGAGTTGAACAAGCTAGCGGACAGAGAGGCTAAAGCTAGCGCCAACACCACGGCTAACACCATCACTACTATAGGTTACATCCTTGCCGGAATAACCACCCTCAACAGCATCGTCGACAAAAGGTTTGCTGAACCAAGCAATGCAGTTGGGGACCTCAAATCCTCTTTCTCTGAAATCTGCAAGCGTGTGTCTTCCATGGAGGCAGCCGTGGAGTCGGTTTTGGAGTTGGTGTTGAGACTCACAAGAGTGAAAGCTCTGTTATGTTATGATGGGGATGCTGTGTTTATCTTCCTGGATCTTACATCATTCCCCATAAAGAAGCGTCACGCCTTTCAATATATAAGGAAGAAGTGCTGGGTCAAAAACATCGGGTGTGGATTTCGACATCCCGCAAGGTTTAATGTCACGGTAAACAACAGCACCTGCACACCACAGCTGATGCTGAAAAGTTTTTGAGCAGAGAGGTGGAGGACTGGGACTAAAATGTTGCATTGACCAGAAGAAGAATGGACAGTCAAGTTTTTTTTTTCTTCCTTTTTTCTATTGAGAGATGGCCTCTCTCTAAAACTTTTACTTAGTTTTGTTATTCCAAGGAAGCCATCAAGGGTGAATTCCAATTCCTGTCTTAACCCTCAGTCTCAAAATGCGCACTCCCGCGAAGTGTAAGTGCTGTCCCGATTCTCAGAATGTTAAGGTTGAGGGGTAAGACTGAGGCTGTATCTCCCTCAATACTGAGATTCTCCGACACCACCCTTGGGACTAAGGGACATCCAGAATGCATTGCGTATTTTCAGTATATAAACATGGTGTCCAAAGCGGCAGAGAAGGCGAGCTACAAATATAGTATTTTCTTTGTTAATGGAGATATAAATATTACGAAAACCATTGTATTATCTTAGTTTAGACCCATTTTATGGATTATTTACCTTGTTGTTGCAAAACATTTGTTTTTATTTTACGATCTTTTGTCGATAGCGTCCGGTGCGGACAAGCCATGTTGCTATTGTTTAAGTTAGTTAACGTTACAAAATGGTCAGTTTTCTCCGTGGTAATGTTTTATCAATATAACAGCCTATATAACATGCTTGTGCTGATAATGGCATAAGATGACCGGGCTAATGTCATCTCCTGTAGCTGCAGAGTTTTGTAACGATAGTTATAGCTGGTGTTTACCTTTCAATAAACTATGGTTTGCTGTGACAGCTGAATATGTCCGTGGTTGTGTTATTTATACAGATATTTTTTTGATAACGCTAACCGAAGGAATAACTGACAGACAGTCCACAACAATTTCATTTGCATTTAAGGGGTGTCCCATTTCTAAGTCACAAGATAGACCTTAACACTTGGTTTTGAGGGCTACTAAGATTGAGGGTTGAGCTTGAGGGTTAAGATTGAGGGTTAAGAAAGGAATTGGAATTGGGCCNTGAAACAACACAGCAACAGCCAAAAGAGTAAACGCTGGGTTTAAGAGGCAGCCAGCAGACGTCACAGCAGCTCTGCTCGTGTTATTACAGTCTGATGGCACATGCTGCTGACATCACAGCTCATGGTGAGTATTAATTCACTGAGTTAAACATCAGATTGAGAGTAAGGTTGTGGTAACTTGGGAATGCTTCAAAAACTAGAGATAATCCAGTGCTCATAACAATGTGAGATTTGGCAACTGAGGCAAATGCTTGGTCTCCAGTTTATCTTTTTGTGCACTTCTTTGAGCACTTTGCATTTCTCTTTGCCTCCCCTCACCCTTCCTCTCTCCCCCCTAAGCTTTGGGGCTTTTGGCTGTCTGTCGTCCTCTGAAAGAGCATCAAGTTCCACTCTCTGGCAAGCAAGCAAAAGGCAAGCCCATGGAGAGTGTCCACACACTAACACACACACACACACACACACACACACACACACACACACACACACACACTTCTGTGCACACATGCACAACTGGACACAAATAAAAAGAGAAATGACCCAAACAAACACACCTTGGAGTCACATAAACCAGGCCCCTGCTATTCCCTGCTGCAGCACTGAGCGCCTTACTCCTTTAGGAAATAGCTGAGGGCAAAGGAAACCCACAGCTAAACACGGGTTCTCACGGTGTATTAACCAAGGACGAGCACTTTATAGTACCACATCCAGGGCCAGCGCCAAGACCACGCCACCGCCTGCCAAGTGCAGGAGGTCGGGACGGGAGTTCAAAAGGTCTTCAGAGAACGATGAGTCTACATCTGCACCGAGTCTGTTCTGAAAGACGTGAAGAGAAACCTTCTGGCAAGCAGAAAAAAGCATGAACACGAGCAGCGCCATACGAGCTCTGTAAAACTGAGAGTAATAGTAAGAGGAGGAATGTGGTTGTACTACAACATAACCGAAATCATGTGTGTGGTTTATGAAGTTAGAAAGCCCATAATGATGGAGTATTAAATGATTGTAGCGCCATGAGGTTTGATGGTTTCAGGGGGGAGGTACGTAGAAAAAGCCAGCTTACTCCCATGAACTTCGCTGGCACCCAGAAAACTTGCTTGTATTTCGCAAACTCACAACCCAACCTCTCACACCCACCTCTTTTCCATTGTCACTGCATCTGCCTGAAATAACTCACACTCCTAAAGGAGACTGCTTTTCTGCTGCCTTTTCAAATACTACAGTGCTGTTCTGCTGGCACCAGGGAAACAGGAAGGTTAAGGAGGTTGTTCTCTGGGCTGACAGGAGCCACTGCCATGTTTAGATGCTGCAAGAGCCGCGATGCATGACCGCAAGAGTGTCTGTGGACACCCAGCCTTAATGAGGTGGTCCAGCAGTCTGCACGTGACAATGCAGTATTGTGCAGTTTCAGAGAATGCATATGTAAGCGACTTTAATGGGAGACATGGGAATTAATAGCTCAATCCTTCATCATCATCTGTTTTTAGAAGGTGGCTGAACTCACTGAGTTTAAGTTCAAGTAAACTTATTTCTCTGCAGAAACTGTTGCACAGTTCTCTCATCTAATAAGATTGCTGCAGTTAAAGCATGTATCAGTCATTTCAAATTGAAAATGGACCAGGACTGGGCAATTTTTTACAAATTAGGTTAAATCACAACATAACACTTCTGGTTTGCTTTGACATGGAGTAGTCTTGTTTCTGGGGGGCTGCGCCCGAACTTCGCATTAATCTTTGTTTTTATCACTTCAACTATATTCCCACGTATTTTTATGCAGTGTTATAAAAAGTTGCATTACACGGTATAACAAAGCCAGGAAAAGGGAAGAAAAGTGAAAAGGTCGCTTTCGACAATTCTGGCGAGAGTTGAACAAGCTAGCGGACGGAGAGGCTAAAGCTAGCGCCAACACCACAGCTAAACAAAGGATCACCTACAAAATCCTCCTGTACACCTACAAATCCATCCATAACCTGGCTCCTCCATACCTGTCTGACCTCCTTCATGTCAACACCCCCTCTCGCTCCCTCAGATCCTCCTCCTCCCTCCACCTCACTGTACCCTCTGCCCGTCTCAGCACTATGGGGAGCAGGGCCTTCAGCCACTCTGGAACTCACTGCCCCCGGATCTCCGTAACTCTGCCACCCTCCCCATCTTCAAATCCAAACTCAAAACTCATCTGTTTCATAATACATACTGTTTTTAACTGCTCCATATTGTCCCTTATTCTATTGCTTTTATGTTGCTGTTTTTAACTCTATTTTGTTTTATGTGTTTTTTTACCCTTTGTAAGGCGACCTTGGGTATCTTGAAAGGTGCCTTGAAATAAAATGCATTATTATTATTGTTACTATTAACACCATCATTACTATGGGTTACATCCTTGCCGGAATAACCACCCTCAACAGCATCGTCGACAAAAGGTTTGCTGAACCAAGCAATGCAGTTGGGGACCTCAAATCTTCTTTCTCTGAAATCTGCAAGCGTGTGTCTTCCATGGAGGCAGTCGTGGAGTCGCATGAAAGGCGGATCCAGGAGTTGGAGTGGTCCCATGACAACCTAGCATCCAAAGTAAGACAGCAGCTAGCAAAGCTCGAAGATCTAGAATCCCACTCCCGCCGACAAAATACCTGCATCAACGGGATCAAGGAGAAAGCCAAAGAGGGTAGACCAACAGATTTTGTCACCATGCTGCTTTCAAAACTACTGGGGGACGACAATTTCGACTGACTGGTTAAGGTGGACCACACCCACCGGAGCCTAGTGCCAGCTCAAGATGGTAAACCAAGGGCTATAATTGCAAGACTGCACCACTTCCGGGTGAAACTCAAAACTCATCTGTTTCATAATACCTACTGTTTTTAACTGCTCCCTATTGTCCCTTATTCTATTGCTTTTATGTTGCTGTTTTTAACTTTATTTTGTTTTTATGTGTTTTTTACCCTTTGTAAGGCGACCTTGGGTGTCATGAAAGGCGCCGTGAAATAAAATGCATTATTATTATTATTAAAGAGTTGGTGTTGAGACCAAGCGGCAGCCTCCGGTCTGAAAAAATGAGACAACGCGGAAGTGCTAAAAAGCTGCTGTTCCTCGAGTGACCGCTTGGGGCTGGCTCCAGAAGCACCGGAAGTCCTGTACAAGCAGACGGGAAAAAGACCGTTTTCAGAGCCAAAATCAGCGTATTTAAAGCCTGGTACAAACTCTGTCTCATGTCTGGATCGCTAATTTCGCATACAGCACACACTGTGAGGGGGGTGAATTTTTTTCTAACTCGGCCGTTTGGAAGATATTAGGACAAAGAGCTTACCCAATCAGAGCCACAGCTCAGATCACGTGACTGACGGGCGCCCAATAGCTGTGAGTTTGGGCACTCGTCACTCGTACCATTTCCAATATGGCCGCGCCCGCCGTTTAGCCTCAAAACAGAGCTGCAGTAACAGACGGGTGACGTCACAGAGACTACGTCCATGTTTTATGCAGTCTATGGTTGAGACTCGCAAGAGTGAAAGCTCTGTTATGTTATGATGGGGATGCTGTGTTTATCCTCCTGGATCTTACATCGTTCCCCATAAAGAAGCGTCACGCCTTTCAATGTATAAAGAAGAAGTGCTGGGTCGGGGCGCGGATGGCCTAGTGGATATGGCTGCGCACCATGAGGTTTGCCCTCGAGCGGGCGGCCCGGGTTCGAATCCGACCTGTGGCCCATTTCCCGCATGTCACTCCCCACTCTCTCTCCCCTTTCCGACACTATCCACTGTCCTCCTCTATCCATTAAAGGCATAAAGGCCAAAAAAATAACTTTAAAAAAAAAAAAAAGAAGTGCTGGGTCAAAAACATCAGGTGTGGATTTCGACATCCTGCAACGTTTAACGTCACGGTAAACAACAGCACCTGCACACCACAGCTGATGCTGAAAAGTTTTTGAGCAGAGAGGTGGAGGACTGGGACTAAAATGTTGCATTGACCAGAAGAAGAATGGACAGTCGAGTTTTTTTTTTCCTTCCTTTTTTCTATTGAGAGATGGCCTCTCTCTAAAACTTTTACTTAGTTTTGTTATTCCAAGGAGGCCATCAAGGGTGAATTCCAATTCCTGTCTTAACCCTCAATCTTAACCCTCAGTCTCTGCGGCTAATCTTAACCCTGCTTTATTTGTGGGAAAACGGGCCCCCTGCTACAAGCTTTAAATAGCTTCTTTGGGGTCACCCTTTCCACACATCCAGTGTGAAATCTACGGTACATATGTATATGCATATGTATATGAATGTGTATATGTATATGTATATGTATGTGTATATGTATATGTATATGTATGCATGTATGTGTACCAGCGCTCGCCAAGGTTGTGTGTGAATAAACTAAACTAAACTAAACTAAACTTTCAGTCTCAAAATGCGCACTCCCGCGAAGTGTAAGTGCTGTCCCGATTCTCAGAATGTTAAATTTGAGGGGTAAGACTGAGGCTGTATCTCCCTCAATACTGAGATTCTCCGACACCACCCTTGGGACTAAGGGACATCCAGAATGCATTGCGTATTTTCAGTAAATAAACATGGCGTCCAAAGCGGCAGAGAAGGCGAGCTACAAATTAAGTATTTTCTTTGTTAATGGAGATATAAATATTACGAAAACCATTGTATTATCTTAGTTTAGACCCATTTTATGGATTATTTACCTCATTGTTGCATAACATTTATTTTTATTTTACGATCTTTTGTCAATAGCGTCCGGTGCGGACAAGCCATGTTGCTATCGTTTAAGTTAGTTAACGTTACAAAATGGTCTTTTTTCTCCGAGGTAATGTAATTGTTTTATCAAGATAACAGCCTATATAACGTGCTTGTGCTGATAATGGTATAAGATGACCGGGCTAATGTCATCTCCTGTAGCCGCAGAGTTATGTAACGATAGTTAAAGCTGGTGTTTACCTTTCAATAAACTATGGTTTGCTGTGACAGCTGAATATGTCCGTGGTTGTGTTATTTATACAGATATTTTTTTGATAACGCTAACCCAAGGAATAACTGACAGACAGTCCACAACAATTTCATTTGCATTTAAGGTGTGTCCCATTTCTAAGTCACAAGATAGCCCTTAACACTTGGTTTTGAGGGCTACTAAGATTGAGGGTTGAGCTTGAGGGTTAAGATTGAGGGTTAAGAAAGGAATTGGAATTGGGCCCAAACATGCGTAAGTCAAAGACCATAGTATGGTTGTTGTTTTTATTGCCTAAATTTCATTTAAATGACTGCTTTCTTGTGAAGTTAGGTGGCTCCCACAGTGTGTGAGATGTTGGAAGTTTTTGTGCTCGTCTTGGCAGTAGGGATGCCGGTTCCTGTTAGGAATCGATAAGAAATAGTTCATTCCATCGATATCATTGGTGTTCTTGCTTAACGATTCCCCTTATCAATTCTTTACGCTGCAGCGTTTGGACCTTACGTCCTCTGTTCTGCCCTGTTAGCTTCACTTAGCAGCTGGGGAACAGTTTCCCAAGAAAACTCTGATTCAGAACTTTCTGCTTAAAGTTTTACTTAATAAACTGTACGCACAAAGAGACATACATTACTGTCTAACAAAAGATTCATATTCAATACATTTACCATGTTATACATCTATTGCATCAAAAACGACATAGTAAACATAGCGTTAGCTCGATGCTTGTAAGATATGGGAAATGTCATCAACATGCTATCTGTTAGCATACATCAATATAACTACAGTTTAAAAACAGAATTTCAACTTTCATCACAGAAACATGATTACTCTTTAAGAACAACACTGAGAAGTCTAAATGTCCAAATTCTAACAGGCAGATGTTTTCCAGGATGGAGAAAAGCATAGACTGCATAGAACATGGACATAGTCTCCGTGACGTCACCCGTCTGTTACTGCAGCTCTATTTTGAGGCTAAACGGCGGGCACGGCCATATTGGAAATGGGACGAGTGACGAGTGCCCAAACTCACAGCTATTGGGCGCCCGTCAGTCACGTGATCTGAGCAGTGGCTCTGATTGGGTAAGCTCTTAGTCCTAATATCTTCCAAACGGCCGAGTTAGAAAAAAATTCACCCCCCTCACAGTGTGTGCCGTATGCAAAATTAGCGATACAGACGGGAGACAGAGTTTGTACCAGGCTTTAAATACGCCAAGTTCAGCTCTGAAAACGGCCTTTTCCCCGTTCATTTGTATGTGACTTCCGGTGCTTCTGGAGCCAGCCTCAGGCGGTCACTAGAGGAACAGCAGCTTTTTAGCACTTCTGTGTTGTCTCATTTTTTCAGACCGGAGGCTGCCACTTGAAGAAAAGATGTCTTTCAGGCTCTTCTTCTTCTGTCATTTAATGGCAGATCACAAACAACGTTTTGGTGCTTACTGCCACCTACTATATAAGAGTGTGCAACTTCATGTACCCACCTTTAGATTCCGCTCATCATTTTGTCACTCAGAAGCTGAAAAGTGCTTTCTTTACATCTCTGATCTTTCCTCAGTCAATAATATTAAACTAAATAATAAATTATGTCATGTGGCGTGTTATATTTTAAACTTATTTTTTATTTATTCATGTCTTGATAAATCCAGATCCAGTGACCAATGTAAGATTAATCGACTTATACACATTATAAAATGTTGCTGACAAAGAAAACCTGTAAAATCCTACTTCAGGAATCGATGAGCGAATCGATAGAGAATAAGACAGATAAGCCAAATTGATAAGGGTATCGATATCAATAAAATCTTATCAATACCCATCCCTACTTGGCAGTCTGTAGGCCTATAGGTCTAGCTCTAACTTTGGGTTTGGGGTATGGAAGTTCTGCTCCTGTTTTGTTTTTTTTCTTCCAGGGTTTTTTCATGTGTTCTTCGGGATGTTAATATCAGCACGTCAGTTTTACTTTGTAGTTAATGCTATTTATAGTATCTGATTCTAACAAAAACAGCAATGGTCACAGGGCCCCGAATCCTGCTCCTGACACGCAATCGGGGGCCCGGCGTCTAGCGGAGCTGGTGGGGCTAGCGAGGTGAGGAAAGCAGAGGGGGCAGATGCAGCGGCAGCGTTCTCCAGAGACCACATGCGAGCTTCGATGCCTTGCAGAGAGGCTGCCAGCGAATGAATTGTTGTCACGAGGATGTTGTCGGATGAAGAAAGCTTCGAGGAGGCTGGAGGGGCGGGACGTGCCAGGGAGGGCTCGGTTGATTGGGTGCATCTTTTCTTCTAGGCCGGGGTTTGTGTATGGTTCATTTTCCTTGTTCTTTTCCGCCCGCGTGAAGGGGCGGCCTCTGCGGGGAGAGCTGGAGCGACGGGGCCTGGGCTCTGAGGCGGGGCGTCTTCCGCAGGGAAGGCCTGGACTGCGGCGTCCGCCAGCTGGCGGAGCTGTGAGAGTGACAGGTCCGGGTCTGGGTTGATACCAAGTTCGCTTAGAAGGGACCTCACGGCCGACTCCTCTGAAGAGGCTGCCCCGCGGAACGAGAGGCGAGTGCTTCTGCGGTGGGTGCCTGACGAGGTGGAAGCGGTGTCTGGCAAGAAGTCTTCTCCAAAGCCCGGCACGCCTGAGAGCTGTTCAAATTCTCAATCAGACATGATTTTTGCTATCAAGAACGAGAAGAGCATACAACGAAAGCAGTTTGTCATCCGGAGTTCGATCCTGCAAGACAGCTGACCGCAGAGGAGAGGCAGCTTTAAAATGTTGACAGCTATGCAGTGATTGGCTTACGAGTGGCAGCTGTGAAGGTGTGATTGGTTAAAGACAGAAGCTGACACGCCCAAGGATCAGCTGACTAGAGAGCGTGGGAGTGAAAAGGAGGAAACAGAGAGTGAGTTATCCGAGATCGGTCTTCCTGACTGAATTTACGCTAAGCTTCATTTAAAACATTTATGAGGTCAGAAGATTTAACGTTAAGGTTTCTTGAAAAAAATAATGTCAGACACAACTAACTGAATTTTCTTACTCGAAAAATGATGAAAGATTTCTTTCACTGTTTTGGACTCACATTAAATCAGTCTGCAAGTTCATGGAAATCTTGTTTACTCAGTTAGTGAATGTAACCTGGAAGTGTCTTTATGTACTGAAAGAAACAAGAGCAAGTCAAGTCTTTTCGTCTTATTTTTGATGAAAAATGTCCCAATAGACCCACTACGGGTTCAATTTACTCTTAAGTCCAGAGAAATGTCATAGTCTAAGTCAGGGGTCACCAACTATATTTATCAGAGGGCCAGAATTTTACCAGACAGTCACCTTGGGGGCCGGACCCTCAAATAAATCTTAAATAAAAATTAAATAAAAATCACATTTTGGCGTAACGTTGTTTGATGTTTATTTTTCATATATTTTACACATGAGCCCAAACTTTACTTTCTTTCTCTGAAACCTGTGACATGATTCACCTTAACTCAAACTTTGAACATCTATTTTTGATGCTGTTTCATGTAACAACCATGTAAGTCTGTGAATTCAATGTTTTTGCTTTTTATTTTGTTCATTTTGAGTGTGTTTTGTTCGGAAAAGAGGATGGTCATTAATTTTTCCCCCTGAAAATGGTCCGAAAGACTCAACTGAAGAACTTTTTTAACTCTCCACAGTCTGCTTTCTTGCTTTCATCAGCTGAGGCGTCTTTAGCACCTTCTTCAGCTGTGGTACTGGAGCCAGGAGAGACTGATGGGACAGGATCTTCAGGAAAACAGGCTGGAGTTTCTGCTTCTTAATGAACTATGATTAAAATAAAATGACTCTAGTTTACCTCATTTTGTCCTTAAGATAATTAGAAACGGCTTGAGTGATGTCAAGTCAAAGAATTCCATGAAGAAAATATAATGTTGCCAAAAATCAGCCTGCAAGTTCATGAAGATCATGTTTATCCAGTTTGCTTCTGTGAATGTAACTATAAAGTGTCTTTATTTACCAAAAGAAACAAGAACAAGTCAAGTGTTTTTGTTTTATCCCTTGTGAAAAATGTCAATAGACCCAAATTCACTCTTAAGTCCAGAAAAATGTCTTAGTCTAAGTTATAAAAAGACAAAAACTGAGGCCTGAATATCTTGTTAATTAAAACATTTATGAGGTCAGAAGATTAAACTTGAAGGTTTCT
This sequence comes from Thalassoma bifasciatum, assembly GCA_008086565.1. NCBI lineage: Eukaryota > Metazoa > Chordata > Actinopteri > Labriformes > Labridae > Thalassoma > Thalassoma bifasciatum. Next base: position 6,806 of record RPOG01005412.1, on the reverse strand, counting down.
TGAAAAAAAGAATAATGTCAGACACAACTAACTGAATTTTCTTACTCGAAAAATGATGAAAGATTTCCTTCACTGTTATGGACTCTTGGAAAGCATGTTGTAGGGAAAAGACATTTATTCAATTATAGCTGATGGACATTAAAACATCTCAGTTTGTCTGGTTCAAGACACTGATGCTGTAAAGAGATAAACAACTGCAAAACCTTAAAATGAAACAACATTTTTATTTTGTAAGGCAGGCTGGAGTTTTTGTTCCAGCTTAGTTCAAGGCAGGCTGGAGTTTTTGTTCCAGCTTAGTTAAAGGCAGGCTGGAGTTTTTGTTCCAGCTCAGTTAAAGGCAGGCTGGAGTTTTTGTTCCAGGATGGTGGAGCAGACTGGTGTTTGAGTCAGGATGATGGAGCAGACTGGTGTTAGAGTCTGGATGGTGGAGCAGACTGATGTTTGTGTCAGGTTTGTTGAAGTCAGGCAGGAGTGTTGGTGTCAGGATGGTTGAAGCAGGCTGGAGTGTGTCAGGAAGGTTTGTTAGGACCTTTTAAAAACTGTCCGAAAGACTCGACCGAGGAACTTTTTCAGTCTCCTCAGTCGGCCTCTCTTTTTCACTGGTTCCTCCGTCACTGTGGATTCAGTAGCGATCGGCCTCGTCTCCTCCTCTTCCTCCTCACAGTCCCCTGCTGTACCGTGGAAAGCAGCGCTTCCATCAGCTGAGGCGTCTTTAGCACCTTCAGCTGTGGTACTGGAGCCAGGGGAGACTGATTGGACAGGATGTTCAGGAAGGCAGGCTGGAGATGTTTGTGCTCTCTGCTCTTCCTCTGCCTCTGGAGTGAAGAGGAGCTCCACATCGAAGTCATCGACGTGGCCNAAGTGTGTATTCACTGATTAAAATTGGATACTTACTGTAACAAGATCGTCCAGGTTATTCAGAGCTCTCTCTGATTGTTTGGGCTTGAGTCCAGAGTCTTTTTCATACTCTATTGGAGTCTACAAGAGAAAAACATACTCAACGTGTCAGGTCATTTGGCCTTTAACCCTTTAAAGCCAAACCTATCATATTTGATACATGAGTTCAGATACCTTTATCTCATAAAAATGAGAAATAGTTTCTTTTAAAACCTGTTAAAAATATTTTCAGAAACATATTCTACCACCTTGAGGATTTTCATATCACTACAATGGTCTGAAGTTGTATTTTGGCCCTTAAACACATCTTTTCTGCTTTGCTTTTAGCTCTGTTTGAGGTGTCGGTTTTACTGCTTTTATTGTTTCTTTTACTGTTTTTGTTGATTTATTGTTTCTATCATTTTTTCTTATTTATCCACAAATCTTAAATCAATTATATTCACGTTATGTTATGAAGAATAAGATCAGTCACAGCTTTAGTTTTTCTGACAGTGTAGGTAAGAGCATGTTACCTTAAGCCACCACTTTGGAGTATGGAAATGCCGATTCAGCTTGAAATATTTGTGGGTGAAGCTGCCGGCGTCCAGCAGGTGGTCGGCTGGTTGACCCAGGACGTCAACAATGTCCTTCATCTGAGATAGAGCATAAAGAAACACGTGATTTCAAATGTCTGGTTGTGTTTGGACTTTAATCTGGGATGGTTTTCCAATATTTGTGCAATATTAATGAAAAATGTACAATGTAACTTACATTCTGGTACTCAGAGTTCGACGTGAACAGGTATCCGCTAACGGACAGCAGCGTCAGGATACAACCAAGACCCCACATGTCTATGGCCTCGGTGAAGTGGAGGCCCAGGAGCACTTCAGGTGCTCTGTTTGAAAACCAAAAGAGTGCATGAGTACATTGTAATAAACGTGTGTTGTAAAGCTTGTAATAACCTCATCCTGAACAAATATCTGTAAAAAAAACATCTGAGTCTGCAGAGAGACCTTACCTGCATCCGACAGGCTGCACAGTCATACCCGCCCTGACTTCACGGGTCTGGAGGGATAAACCAAAGTCTATCAGCTTGACACTGTTCCCGACCAAGACCACCAAGTGGTCGTAATACAACAGTCCGAAGTCCAGTCGCACCTACTGCGGTTCAAGAAATTCCCGTTCAAGAGCCGTCAGCAGCTGCAGGAGGAAAGAGGAGCACACACACAGAGAGTTACAGAGACTGTTAAGAAGTCTTTCTATGAGTCAGTCTACAAATAATGACTCTGATTTACTTTTGAGCCTATTTCACGACTGTCCACAAACTTCTTACCTGTAATGCGACCGGCCTGATCTCATTGAGAGAGAGCGGCTCCCACTGCCTGTCCTTCATCAGCTGGAACAGGCTCCTGTCCAGCATCTCGAAAGACAAGCAGGTCAGACCTTTGTGGTCGAACATTTCAAAGAAATGAACGACACGTGTCTTGACTGGGTCAAGGACACGAATGGTCTGGAGCATTTTAAGCTGTAAACATAAGAAAAACAAGACCACACATTGAATACAGCAGTAAAGAAGAAAATGTAGAAAATAGTGTATATTTGTTTTTCTGGTAACACTTTACACTAAGGGTCCCTTAATAAACATTAGTTAACANTAAATTCACAGACTTTGCAACCTTTCCGAAGGTTCCTTCTCCGACAAAGTCCAGGACCTGGTAACGACTGGTACGACTGGAAACAATGTCGTTGGGTTGCACGATGAAATTTTCATCTGCTGATAAACAGCGCGACGATAAAACACGAGACATTCTCAAAGTAAAAGGTTTTCCGCACAGTTGTAACACAACGAGGGTCTTGCACTAACTCGGTCGGTGAGTTGAGGTGAAGTGAAGCTCTGAATTCTCCAAACAGTGAGTAGAAGAGTGGAGTGGGTTCTAAAGGACTGTTAGCATCACAGACCACACTGTGACACCAGTTCAAATGACAACATTCTACAGCGGTTACCATGACAACGCTACAGTACAAACTAGCTTCATGAACTATGATAAAATTAAACATAAACATAACGTCACAATAAATCAGTCTGCAAGTTCATGGAAATCTTTTTTATCAAGTTTGATTCTGTGAATGTAACATGGGAGTGTCTTTATTTACTGAAAGAAACAAGAACAAGTCAAGTGTTTTCCTCTTATTTTTTATGAAAAATGTCCCAACTACGGTGGCTGGGAAGGGCAGAACAAAATTACAAATTGTGAAACACTTTTACAATGGTTGAGACAAATTTACATTTTAGAAAAAAAATTTACATTCACTAAACAAAAATTAAATTACCATAACACATTTACAAGTTCTGAAACAAATTTACCTTTCGGAAAACAAATTAACCCTTTGATGTGTAACAGTTATAGATTTACCCACTTGCAAGTTATTTTATGTTTTCTATGGCTGGTCAACAGCGCCCCCATTGTATGCATAAGTTTTAGCTGAGCACACCATGCAGCACCATTGAATTTGGAGTTGTGTTCATGGTAGGTGGCTTTCTGCTCAGCTCCGATATTAATTTGATGTTGTATAGATTTGTATGTTGTTATTGTGATATTTCTTGAATATTATAAGCATATGTGTTTATGAAGTTGTTTTGTTTGTCAAATACTGACACTGAGTTAATTAAATATGTATGGTGTTCGTTATAGTGATCGGCGCGGTTAGCCAGCCAGAGAGAGAAGCTAACCTGGATTCATTTTATTGTCGCCAGGTACAAATTGTCATGTTTCTTTTATAATTTATGTCATTTGATGTCATGTTAATGTTTTTGTATAAGCAACCATTGAATTTGGAGTTGTGTTCATGTGTTCGGCGCGGTTAGCCAGCCAGAGAGAGAAGCTAACCTGGATTCATTTTATTGTCGCCAGATTAAAAGAATGGAAAAACGACGTGAGCTTCCTGCCCATCTTTAAAAATATACAACGCAGATCCTAAAGTTGAGCCATCCAGCCACAGAGAGTGACTGCGGTGGTTACAGATGCATAACATGGGTCAAAAGTGACCCGGCTGAGTTTTTATTTTTGATATCTTTGCCGTGAATTAATTTTATCATTCAGTCTTCAAGGAATTCCTCAATCAACTTGTTTCTGACCATCATACATAATTATTTTATTTTTTACTTTTTTACTTTTTGAATAAAAAAGGTTTTTGTATCACTACCCTTTTAATGCCCAACATGGGTCCAAAATGACCCATACTCATTTTCTATGCTATTTCATGTATGGCTGAGTGTTTTTATGATATAACTTTGAAATAAATTAATTTAATAGTTCGTAAAGATAAAGATCGTTCTGGCATAGCTTGGACTTATGTTTTGGGTCATTATCTTGCTGTAAGATGAACCCCTGACTAACTGGACTCATACCAGAGGGTATTGCATGGTGCTGCAGGATGCTGTGGTAGCCATTTTGGTTCAGGGTGCCTCTCACTCTGAACAAGTCACCAACCCTGGATCCAGCAAAACAAGCCCAGACCATCACACTTCCTCCTCCATGTTTGACAGTTGAAGCCACACACTGTGGAAGCATCCTTTCACCGACTCTACACCGTACAAAGATCCTGCCTGATGAACCCAAGATTTCTAATTTTGATTCATCAGTCCATAATACCTTTTTCCAGTCTTCAGTCGTCCAATGGCAGTGTTTCTTGGCCCAGGCAAGCCTCTTTGTCTTATCCTGACGTCTTAGCAATGGTTTTCTTGCTGCAACTGGTCCAGTCAAACCCGCAGCTCCAAGTCTTCTCTTCACAGTTGAAACAGAGACTTTCTTACTACGACCACTATTTTTTTTTTTTTTTTTAAGTTATTTTTTTGGCCTTTGTGCCTTTATTGGATAGAGGAGGACAGTGGATAGCGTCGGAAAGGGGAGAGAGAGTGGGGAGTGACATGCGGGAAATGGCCACAGGTCGCATTCGAACCCGGGCCGCCCGCTCGAGGGCAAACCTCATGGTGCAATAGGCCATCCGCGCCCCACTACGACCACTATTAAGCTGTGCTTGAAGCTGTTGTCCACTGAGCCGCCTATCACGCAAACTGTTGACTCTCAGAAACTTGTCCTCTGATTCAGTTGTGGCTTTGGGTCTGCCAGACCTCTTCCTGCCAAAAGCCTAGTTTCCACCAGGCAGTCTGGTACGGGTCAGATCAGTAAAGCCTGATCCTGTGTGCGTTTCCACAGCCAACCGTGCCCTGCTTAAAGGGCTGGATGGCGAGAGCCACGTCAGCTACGTAACAGCGTGACATCACTGCAGAACAACCAGCGCTACACAGTGTACCCCGCAAATAAATGCAATGAAGAAGAAATTAGCGGCATTGTAAACAAAGAGCAACGATGGAGGACATCCAGCAACTCTTCTACTATGTGATCAACATGTGGCTCTTTATTCCATAAAGAAATGAAGCTTTGTTTCAGGACAGGCGGCATGCGGGGTTGTGTGTTGTTCTTTATTGCCACTGTCGCACGGGAAGTTACAGATCTTTTGACCGATCAACGTACTGCAGTGATTATAGCCCCACCCCTGGGGCCGGTTTGGTACGGCTTGGCACCCCAATGAAAGGGTACTGAAAAGTGGAGCGGTACGGGTCGCTTATAAGGGGACCCGTCCCGGTTTTAGTCTATGGAAACGCCACAAAATGCGTGCCGTACCGAGATGAACTGAACCGATCCGCTTGGTGGAAACGAAGCTAAAGTTTGCCCCAGTTTCTGACTTCCTTTTGATGCTGAAGGAAACTGTACTCACTGACACCTTGACTTTCTTTGCAGTTTCTCTGGAGGAAAGACCTACATTTTTCAGTGTTATGATGGTCCGTCTCTACGCCACTGTTAATTGCCTTTTTCTTGCCATTTCTGTAGCAACACACTACTTTCTGCAGTACAATAGACAAGTTGACTACGAGTGCTCCCATACCATGGTGTAACACAAGTTTGAGACGAAAATACGACTGTCTCCCCGAACAATCATTAGTTCGTTTGAACCTTGTGGACATCCTTAATCATCGTCGTCGAAAAATTCCGAACGTCACCCTCCGTTGCTGCAGGACAGCTATCAATTGTTAACCCATTTTGTGTTATTGTTCTGGAATGTTCTCTGTTTTTCAGTTTTGGGTAACCTTACTTTTTATTTTACCCTCTGGTAGTTCACCACTTACCGCTGTATCATTTCAAGCTACTGATTGGACTTGAGTGACTTGAATTGCAATAAATAACTGGAAAAATTGGGGTGTTCTAAAACTTTTGACCGGTAGTGTATGCAGCCATGTTATGTTATCTGAGGTGTGTGTATGTGTGACAAAATTACAAATAAATGTGCTGTAAATGTTAAATAAGTCAATGTTTGGCCCCCATTCACTAAAGTGATTACTTGAAAGAAATTATCTTTAAAGTATTACATCTTTTAATCACACTTGGATGAATGGGTCGATTTTGACCCATGTGTGTAAATTTGATGAAGTAATAAAAAAACTATTTTTGTTCATAAAGAATAAACGCAAGAAAGGAAACAATGATTAGTCTTAATCAAAAAAAAGATATTTAAAGAATACTTGAAATATTCAATCCTAAAAAAAATATATTTCCAAAGATAGAACAAAGATAAACTCAATCAGCATGACATAACATGGAAAATAAATACGGGTCATTTTTGACCCATGTTGTGCATTAGAAGGGGTGTGCATATGTTGTGCATCAAAGGGTTAACAAGACGTGAAACACTTTTACAAACGCTGAAACAAATTTACAAGTGGCGAAACACTTTTACAAGCTCAAGCATTAACCGGAAAGGGAATGTACCAACTCCCGGGATGAACCGGATGTGATAACGGGGAGCGGCAGTCACCCAAGATGGACGGCGTCCAGGGTATTTAAAAACTCCAAAGACCGACCACATGAAAA
>RPOG01005411.1:0-32720 GCA_008086565.1 Thalassoma bifasciatum | reverse complement strand
CCTGTTTTATTCTCTTCACTTTAAAATAAAAGTCTAATGTTACGGTTGCACCACCCTGACATTTGACAAGGTGAAAATTACGGGACAAAAGTTTTTTACATTTCTCAACAGCTTTAAAATTCTTTTTATTTACAAAGAATGTTTTATTTAAAAAGGTTCAAGCATAAAATAATGCCACTGTATTTTTAATTTCCATTTAAAATTTGACTGTAAGTTAAAAATCTCAAATTAATGACACCTATGAACAGTCCTGCCAACGTGGTGGACTGTAAAACCCCCAAACTCCTTGGTTTTGTGTTTTTTTGTACAATATAAAATTATCAAATTTCTAGTGTTCAAATAACACAGGTTTCATAGAATAAAGAAATACATGTGATGAAATACTCAATTCATAATGGAAGGGAAAAAAAAAGGGACGTCACGTCATTGACCCAAACCTTTAATTATAGAATCACTCACAAGGTCACAGAGACTTTACCGTACAAACAGGAAGTTGTTAATGAGTCATCAGCTGTTTGACATGAGAGAGGAAATGACTGAGCTTCCAGCACCGCCCTGAGCCTCAGAGCTGCTCGTCCGTAATTACTGCTGCTGACTTTCCCTCCAGGAAGGTCCTTCACACCAGTTAATGATCATCTGAACGCAGACCAAATAACCAGCAGATACTGACTCATGATTCGCCTTTTCACTCAACTTCTCATTACACGTCTCTGAGAGGTGGAAATCAAACTTCACCACTCCACGAAACGGCAGAGGAGATGTTTTTCTTTACATGCAATTTCCAGTCTGTCCCTACAAGCAGACTTTGGAAACACTGAACTGTGACTTAAATCAAGATTTCCAACCATTCATATTTCACTCGATCCGTTTTGCAGGACGCATACTCAGGGTTTTGCTGGTTTCCTCATGTTTATGGTTTCAAAAGTTGAATTTTATCTGCTATTGATGTGTAGCATTAACTTAAGCCTGCCACAACTCTAAATAATCATCTTTGACACAGTTCACGTCTAAATAAGTTCATTGCACCTGTATTTTTTCATCAGTAATCCATGTGCAGGGGTTCCTCTACCCTCCCATCCATTTTTTTATCCAATTCTTCAAGACCATGTCACAGTCAAAGTAAGGCGCCCCATGACCTCTGATCACGGAATTGTTGGGGAGTTTGACTCTTTAAATGTAAAAGTGTTCAGGTGTACATTCTAGAAGTGCTTCTCAAATTTTTCTGATGAAGAATCACGTTCACCACCCCTAGAAATTCTCACAAACCACCGAGCTAAATAGCCCTGGAACACCAGTTTGTTTAATTATGTACCCAATGAATCGTAAAAACGCAACATTTAACTGAAATTTCCAATCCTCATGTTCAGAATTCACAATAATTGTCAGAGACTTTTTTATAGGTCTTGGCATGATAGTTATGGACAAAAAATGTCATGCATGTAGGTGAAAGTTGCTGAGGGGGTGCTGCAGTCTTTACTCAATAGGCGGCGCTATGGAGCGTGGTATGATCATGAAAACACCAGTTATACATTTTCCACCAAGAACAAGGCATGCAATTTGGGGGAAAAGAATAATCTCGAAAGTTTCAAGAGAGCCTTTGCACGGTTGAAACGGGGCCTAAATTTGAAGGTGAAGCAGCAAAATGTTTAAAAACTCCAGAAAAGAATCAGGAAAAGGAAGAAGTCGCCATGCTTCCTGCTGCAGACAGACCTTGTGTTGCAGAAAAAAATCAGATTTGTGGAATGAAAAGTGTTACTTTTTAATATTTACACTTTTTTATGAAGGTCTTGGTATGATGAATGTGTTTAAAAACTCCTATGCAAATCAGTGTATGTATAAAATAATGTAATTTTTGGCAGCTGCCCCTGACCACGCCACTTGAGTTATGAAAAATCCTGTGACATCTTTTCATCCTCAATGTGTTTAGTGCACATTTATCCAATTTGAAGATGATGTAGAAAAAAACTGTGGGACCAGTTTGTTCAATTATGTACCCAATGAATCGTAAAAACACAACATTCAACTGAAATTTCCAATCCTCATGAATTCCAATCCTTTCCAATCCTCAGAATTCACAATAATTGTCAGAGACTTTTTTATAGATCTTGGCATGATAGTTATGGACAAAAAATTTCATGCATGTAGGTGAAAGTTGCTGAGGGGGTGCTGCAGTCTTAAGTCAATAGGCGGCGCTATGGAGTGTGGTATCATCATGAAAACACCAGTTGTACATTCTCCACCAAGAAAAGGGCATGCAATTTGGGAAGAAGAAGTCGCCACGTTTCCTGCTGCAGACAGACCTTGTGTTGCAGAAAAAAATCAGATTTGTGGAATGAAAAGTGTTACTTTCCAGTAATAGTGGACCGTGTGCAGGTATTTCCAGGTAGAAGAGGAGTGGAGCGGACAGTTCCTCCGAGTGGGAGAGCCTCCACTTTCTGAGAGGCATCAAAGTCATCGACCCAAACTCTGCAGACTCTCCTCCGCTCAGACACCCCCTGACTCCAGCGTCCTCTCTGTTATTACACTTCAAAAGGTGTCGCACTTTCTTCACGGGGTGACACTCTTCTCGCCTGCTCGGGTTATCGTCCCGGTTACATCAGCCTGACCTGTCGGAGGCTGTGCTTCCAGAAATGAGCTTTAAACAGAGCGGTCGTCGGCCCGTTGGTGAGGCCAGGCTCAGAAACATCACTTATTAACGCTTTGAGAGGCTTTCACCATACAGGAGACCTCAACTTTTCTCTTCAACGACGTCCTCTCTGATGGAAACCTGCTGTCGCTCTGTGAAACGAAGGAAATCAAGCGTCTAATTCATCAGCTCCTCGAAAAAGAGGAGACGAAAGAAAGAGTCCAAACAGAGTGAAGAGAGGAGACAGAAGAGATTTAAGGACGTGTAGCGAACAGAGAGGGTTGTGTAATATTCAGAAAATGATTCAGAGAGATTTAAAGCAGAAAAAAAACGAGGAGGTCAGGGTTTCTTTGAAGTGCTGATGGGCTCTCAGAGCTCGACAAACCTCTGCACTTTCTCTCTTAATGGGAGGATTGTTCCTTCGCTGTGTTTCATTTAGTTTTGATTGCCGAACATCTTTTAAAGCATCTGAAAAATGTGCAGGCAGCGTGGGATTAAACACAGAGGACAACCAGGCTTTTCAAACTTGAATGAAGAGAGTCAGAGAGCAGATTTATGGATTCAGGAACAACAAAGAGATTTATACTATGTGAGGGATACGCTCTTATTTGACTCTTTCTGTTTAATAAAAGAAATGCTGATGGTTTTGAAAGCGTCACAGGGGGAAGAAGAAGCAGAAGTCTTTGGTTGGTCCACGGTTACTCGTGCATGAGCTCAGGTCGTCAATGTGAGCATGATGTATAATGATGCAACGCTCCTATCGCCTCCTGGTGAAATCAATATGAATAATAGATTTTTACCCAACGCTCTGAATACAAAGCAGCGGTTTTCCTTGAGATACAGGTATAAGAATCACGTTTTCACTGCAGAGCAGGGAAACACTTCCTTCGAAGACACCGCTCACGCTGAGAGGAACAAGAGCACGGACATGTTGTTCAGTTTCCAGGGTAGAAACGAAGCGAAGTGTTCGAGGCTGTCTGCATTTACTGATTTCATTAATGATGACAGAAAGAAGGTCTTACTGGGACTACTTTTCAAAGGGAGGGGGTCAAGAATTGTCGCACATAAAGGGGGAAATTGTAGTCACTGTCGAACTTCAGAAAACACGACCAACACCTACTCCCAGAAATAAAAGAGTCTACCATTTTGACTGGTAAGAAGAACCGTTTTTCGGAGGTCAAGGACATTTAAGAACGAGACAGATGCATGACCTGCAGGTTTGAGATCTCGAGACTGAGATGGCCACTCCAGAACCTCCACTTTATTCTGCTGTAGCGAATGGCAGGTCCACTTGTCCTTGTGTTTTGGATCATTGTCATGTGTGAACGTCCAAGTACGTCTCATGTGCAGCTTCTGGGCTGATGAGTGTAAATTTTCCTCCAGTATTTTCTGATAACATGCTGCATTCATCCTTCATTCATCAGTTTGGACCAAGTTTCCTGAGCCTTTGTAGCTCACACATCCCCAAAACATCAGTGATCCACCTCCGTGTTTCACAGTAGGAATGGTGGACCTTTCATCATAGGCCTTGTTGACTCCTCTCCAAATGGAACAATGTTTATGGTTGTGGACAAAAAGTTCACTTTTGCTCTCATCACTCCAAATGACTTTGTTCCAGAAGTTTTGAGGCTTGTCTCTGTGCTGTTTGGCGTATTGTAAGCAGGAAACTTTGTGGCATTTGTGTAGAAATGTCTTTCTTCAGGCCATTTTTCCTCAAGTGCCTCCTTATTGTACATCTTGAAACAGCCAGACCACATTCTTTCAGAGAGTCCTGTATTTCAGTTGAAGTTATTTGTGGGTTTTTCTTTGCATCCAGAACAATTTTCTTGGTAGTTGTGGCTGAAATGTTTGTTGGTTTGGTTTCAACAGAATCCCTCATTTTCCACTTCTTCATTAGAGTTTGAACTCTGCTTTTTGGCATCCTCAGTCCCTTGTTTCTGTTGTCGTTATGATTTAAAAGGAGTAAACACAGTTGTTTGTTCGTAAATGTCTTCACCCAAGTTCCTAAGATTCTCAAAATCCAAAGATTGGAATCAGAAATCTTGATTCTGACTTAAATCTTGAGGTTGTGATTTCTAATCCCAGAATATTGAGGGGAAAAAAGTCAGATTTGTAACTTTAGTGTAAATCAGAAATCTAGCATCATGTTTGTGAAGTCAAAGTCCAGAAGTTTTGTATTTAGTCTCTAACTCGCTTCAGTGTGGTTTTGTGTTTCTATGAAGTGATTTGAACAAATTTCAAGTTTTTATCAACTTGTCTTGTTAGTTATAAGAACTCACAAGTGTTTTTCTTGAACCTCCTTATTTAGAGGACAAGACGAACGCAATCACTTTGTTCTTCATCACCTTCAAACATGGGAGACAGTGATTAACACACACACACACACACACACACACACACACGCTTACGAGTGTCCTCAGTGTTATTATGAGAGCAGTAAAAGAGGAACAATCATCTCCTGCTTATTAAATAATTACTCTGAGCTAATCGCAGGCTCTTATTGTTTTTATGGCTCTTGGAGCAGCTTTGTGATAAAGTTTCATCAGAGAAAAACTTGCTGCTCAGTCACTGTCACACACACGTCCGTCCACACCAGACTTTAGTTTCAGATCTGGGATAAAAATGAAGTTTGGTGCAGCTTTGAGAACATGCTGCTCATGAAAAGCAGCTGAACAAATAAGAGACAAATCAAGGTTATTACTATTTACAATCAACCCAAACTGGACAAAAAGAGAAACAAGTCTTTTTTGATGCATCACCATTTCATGATTCTGGTAGTAATTTATTCCGGCTGGCGCAAATAATTGCAAATTAGATTAAATCGTAATATGTCCTGTTGTAATATTCTAATGTCAGACAGTGAAATATTTCTATAACCTGAAATGTGTCAAAATATCAGCTACAGTTTTTACAGCAGATGTTTTCTGTTCTACACCAGAGTTACTCAACCAAAGAGACAAACTGTTAAAAACTACCTTTACAAAAGAAACTATACAAGTGGAGAAAAGAGGAAAAAACACCAAAGAGGAGAAATGAAACTTAGTTTGAGGTGGTAAAAATTGGCAAAAGAGCAACAAAAATTGGGATAAAATCTGGAAATACTCACAAAAAGTAGCAAAAAAATGGCCCTAAAGTGACCAAAATAGCAAAAAAGCGACAAAAACTTGCGAAAAAATTCTGGAGGTAGCAAAAAGGGTTTAAAAATAAAGTGACAGAAACAGTGAAAAGTGTTAAACATGGCCAAAGTCAACAAACATGGCAGGAAACCTGGGTTCAAACTTTGGATATACTCAGTTACTTGCAAAAAATGGTTCTAAAGTGGCAAAAAAAAAAAGTGAAAAGTGTCAAAAACGGGCAAAAGCAACAAAAGTTGTCAAGAAAATTGGGAGTTAATCTGGAAAATAGTGGGAAGGAATCACAAAAATGTTCCAAAAGTGTAAAAAAAGAAAGTAAAAGTGGTTTAAATGTGTGAAAATCAGTCCCAGTTGTAGTGGTAGTGGGTTGTTGTTGTTGTGCTGTAATTAATGTAACTGTTCATGTTCTACAATGAGTTTGTTTAAAAACAGAGAAGATGGGAAACAAGAAATAATCACACAAAAAATTGCAATATAGGAATTTATAATAGAAATAAGATTATTTTTGTGAACTGTCATTCCTGTAATTTACTGTTCATCATAACTTTGCAGTGAGAAACGTCTGAGCGGCTCCAGCTGTCAGACTCATGTCGTGAGATCAACATGTCGATGCTTTTCTCTGCGATTAAAGAGCAGAAACACTGAGTCACACAGTCAGTTACAGTTTCACTCGAAGAAACTGGAGACAAAGTCTTTTAGAGGAGCAGCTGGAGAGACGCAGGATTGAAGTTAATTTCCCCTCCTGTGGTTTGACTCTGAGTGTCAGCGCTGAAACTGAGAACGCTGACATTAAAACACGTCTGTGAGCGCAGATTTACACGGTCATGGCACTGATTTGTATCCTTGTTTCTGTAATTACTGTAAGATTAAAATGTGGGACTGAGAGTCTGAATGTTTTTACTGTTTTAGAGATTTCATTTGATGAGATCAAGCTGCAAATTTAGGGTTAGGGCTCAGGGTTGACCTGTACAAACACAAACTTGCAGAGAAACAGAAAACAAAAACTGCAAAAACTGAAATCTAAGCAAGTCATTATGTCTTATTCGTAGTAAAATTTGTCTTATTATTCTTGATTTGAGCCACATTTACCAGACAAGGTCATAAAAATGTCTCATTTCAAGTTTTTTAAAGACAAAAATAAGGCATCAATTGCTTGTAACAAGTCAAAAAAAAAGATCTGCCTATGGGATAAGATAAAAGATTCTTGTTTTAAGACATCTTTCTAATTTCAAGACACTTCCCGGGCGAATTCGTCTTATCCCATTGGCAGATTTTTTTGACTTGTTACAAGCAATTTACACCTCATTTTTGTCTTAAAGAAACTTGAAATAAGACATTTTTATGACCTGGTCTGGTGAATGTGGCTCAAATTAAGAACAATAAGACAATTTTTACTACAAATAAGACAGAATGACTTGCTTAGATTTCGGTTTTTGCAGTGTGAGAAGTTTCCACAGACGTTTTGACCTAAAACAAACTCGTCTTCAGGCTCAAAGGGTGATGGGTTTTTAAGGAAACTTATGAGATGGTATCTCCACCTCCTTCTCTCTGATTGGAGGCGGAGTTACAGGCAGACCTTGGATTGAGGCCCTGCTGCTCCAGTGTCATGAACTGGAAAGGAGATCCTTATTTGATGTGACGTTTATATGAACCTGCAGGTTTCTCTGATGACGTGTTAATGACTGATCCACTTCCTCCTCCCTGGAGTTCAGGCACAAATCTCCTCCTCCTTTTCTTCTTTACTCCTTCATGCAGCCTCCTCTTTATTTCAGCAGAGACTTTTTAAAAAATCTGTCTTTGTGCTGCGCCCGGAGCTTCTGACGCTGCCGTCAGAAAAGCCTCCAATAAAGATCCTGCCTCCTCTGCGGCAGAAATTTACGATGCACAAACTTTCAGAGTCTCAGGGTCGGAGCTCAGATTGAACGTCCTCGTCTTCAAGGCGCGAGCGTCAGCGCCGGGACGAGACGGCCGGAAGGTCTCAGCGCCAGGAGACGGGAAGACAAAGAGCGGTGGAAGAGAAAGTGGAGTTTTCCAAAAATAATGTTGTTATCAGAGGCACAAAGACCAAACAGACACAAAACTGTCCCAACAAACACGTCAACAAAGATTCTTTTCAAAGAAGATTTTACTGCAACTGAGGCTGAATAAACATTAAATTATGTCCAAGCTGATTTTATCAAATGCTCTAAAATATTTTGGGCTTTTCTCAGACCATTAATATTTATAATAAAGCACAGTGATGGGCGACATTCTAACTAGAGTTTTGAAGCATGATTTATATTTTGGCACCAGAGAAATGTATATAACTTTCTTTCTGTTCAAGTACGTGATGAGGCATTAAATTAAAATCTTATTTCCACAAGTCAGATAAAAAAAATTAAAAAAAAACTTGGCTTTGTTGAGAATTGTTTTCTGGCTGCAAAGTACAATCTTTCATGTCTGACAATAAAAGGCAAAACTTTCAGATGTAGGTAGACAGTTAAATAAAGGAGTAAAAGCTGAAATTTTGGAATAAAAGGTCAAAATTCTGAGATAGAAGCCAAACTTTTCGGACAATAAGTCAAAATTTTGAAAAAATTTAGTTTTAAGAAAAAAAGAAAAAAAGATTTTGAGGTGAAAAGTCAAAATCATGTGTAACAAAATGAAGCTTTGAGATCAAAGTCAGAGTTTTGGGATATTAAAGTCAACATTTTTGGATAATATATCAACTTTGTGACAGTTAAAATCAAAGCTTTGGGACAGGGAAAAACTTTTGAGATGAAAAGTCAGAAAGAAGAGAAAAATAAGGAGAGAAAAGTCAAAATAGAAAAAAGAAAAGTGAGACTAGAATGGCAAAATTATGAGTTAAACAGCTGATTTGGAGATGAAACATAATACAATCTCATAATTTTGACCTTATATGGCCTAAAATGTAACAGTCAAATGATATTGTACTTTAAAAACATTAACTGTCGACGGCTTTACAGATGTTAATAAGTTTTACATTAACACTTGTTTATAATTGGCCACACTATGACTGACACAGCTGCTGTTAAATTTCAGAGAGATGAACTCAAACAAATATCTGTTTGTTTGTTGTTTTGGTTTTGTGGCTAAGTGTGAATGATTTTGAAAAAAGAAGGTCACAGACAGAGGCTGGAGTCAGATTTATCTGTCAACAACACAAAAAAACCTTGAGGCTGAACAAAAACATACATGCAACATAAAACTGAACTCACAAAGTTTGCATAAAAGAATATAAAAGGAGTAACAATATAAAAACACCCACGTTTAAATGAAGCCTGTTTTAAAGCAGCTCTCTGAGTCAGACTGAAAACTACAGTTCCTGCTGCAGTAAAAAACTGAAATATTCAGGCGTCTTAATCCAACGCTGCAGGGAATTGATGAAACAGATTTGTATCAGTGCTGCAAATTCAGATTGAGACGTAGACGCAGAGTGAAGTGATCTGATGAATGTATTCATGGTGTGTTTAACTCACAGAGACTCAAACAGCAGCTCTTCTCTCCCTCTCGCTCCAACATGCTCCGTCAGGACGATCGCAGCCGATCGCAGTCGATCACAGACGATCACAGACGATCACAGTCGATCACAGTCGATCACAGACGATCACAGACGATCACAGTCGATCACAGACGATCACAGACAATCACAGAGGATCACAGTCGATCACAGCAGACCACAGACGATCACAGTCGATCACAGACGATCACAGATGATCACAGTCGATCACCTCTTTAACTGATCTGTATCCTCTGATCTGGACTCAGGCTGCAGCCGCTGTGTGTTTTTTTACTCTTTCTCACCTCTGGTTCTCATGGTCTCAGTGTTGGGTTCTCTTGTTCTGCTTGTTCTGTTGGTTTGCTTGTTATATAGTGTTCAATTTAATGTTATTTTTGTGATTCTGTGTCTTTTACTAACTGTTCGTTTGCTGATTTTATTGTGGGCCTCTGCTGTAAAACACTTTAACTAATTTTTAAAAGGTGCCGAGTGCTAAGGTGCTGAGTTTTGGCCTCTGAGAAAGAACTTTAGCCTAATGCAGGTCCCATGAAGGCACTTAAACACTTATTTTTAAATATTTTATCATGTTTTAAGCAGCTAAAAAGGCAAATCAGTTTGTTTTGCCAACCAATATGGCACTGTTGCATGTGTTTTGGCTCCCAAGAAGGCACTTTTGCATGCCTTAGTTTTTGTTATTGCAGACTAGGTTTTCATTTGTTAAGACCATACAGTGTCAAAGTCAGAAAAGCCTCCGTCCTCAGCAGCAGCAGGTGAGGACAGGTGAGACTGATGCGTCCTCTCCTCATGAAGACGTGTGTCTGTATCTTTAAACCACGTCTGGAAACTGAAAAGTTTACATCCTTATTTTTCAGTTTAAATTCCAGGAGGACCAAAGCGAAAACAAACAGCTCAGCGCCCAGAGAGCTAAACTCGTCCCTGAGAGTGGAGATCTCTCGTTAAAGCCTCTCTGGATGAATAAAGGTTAATAGGAAAAGGAAAAAGTGGATAAGAGAGATTTGGCGATGCTTTATCCCAGCCTGTCACCGTCTTCATTCAGACGCCTGCAGGGATTTAGAGGAGGAGAGCGGCTCTTTTTCTGCAGCCATTACTCACACGTGAGGACGCCAATAAGGGAGGAAGTGGAGAAATATCCAATCTGTTTACCTGTTTATGTATTCATGTATTTATATCTGCGCTCCCTATGGACGGGGCGGCCATGTGGCAGAGCAGCAATGCATTTATTTCCAAATGGGAAATATACAAACAGGCAAAGTGCCGAGGAGTTAAAGCCACTCTGCTTCATTTTTCTCCCCCTTTCGTCATTTCCCTTTAATATATTTTCTTATGTGTCTGAATGTGCGTTTGCATGGAAAATAGTCCTGGCAGTAGCTTGTGTTGTGTGTCACGTTGTGTGGTGGATCGAACGTGCACACTCCGAATGTGTGCACGTTTGATCGTCTGTGAGCGTCTGTGATCAAACCAAGACTGAGACAAGCCAAGACCAAGACTTTTTAGAGTTGAGACCAAGATCAAGATTTCAGAGTCAGGACAAAGGCCAAGACTTTTGGGAGTCAAGACCAAGTTTGTCAAGACCAGGACCATGACTTTAAATGGCTGAGACAAAGACAAAGACAAGCCAAGACCAAGAAATCTAGTAGTTGAGACCAAGAACTGAAAAAGAAGCCAAGCCCAAGACTTTCTAGCTTTGGGACCAAGAAAGAGACAAGCAAAGACGAGAGAGTCAAGACTTAGACCAAGACATTTAGGAGTTGAGACAGAGAACTGAAAAAGAAATCGAGACCAAGACGCTGACTTTTAAGAGTCAAGACCAAGACTTTCTAGCATGGAGACCAAGACCGAGATGAGCTGAGACCAAGACTTTTAAGAGTCAAGATTAGGACTGGTACAAGCCAATACCACAATCAAGACTTTTAAGATACAGGACCAAGACCAAGATTCCAAAGAGTGGTGACGAAGACCAAGGCTTTTGGGAGTTTAGACCAAGTCATGACCAAGATTGAGGCAAACCAAGACCAGGACCAAGACTTTTAAGAGTCAAGACCAAGACTTTCTAGCATGGAGACCACAACTTTGAGGAGACAAGACCAAGATTAGGACCGGTACAAGCCAATACCACAATCAAGACTTTTAAGAGGCAAGACCAAGACTGAGATTTTTTAAGAGTCAAGACTAAGACCAAGATTTTTAAGTGTCAAGACCAAAACCAAGACTTGTGAGAAAAAAAGTTAGGACCAAGACAAGCCGAGACCTTGACCAAGACTGATATGAGCTGAGACCAAGACTTTCAAGAGTAAAGATAAGGACTGGTACTAGCCAATACCACAATCAAGACTTTTAAGAGACAGGACCAAGACCAAGATTCCAAAGAGTGGAGACCAAGACCAAGATTTTTGAGAGTTGAGAACAAGTCAAGACCAAGATTGAGGCAAACCAAGACCAGGACCATGACTTTTAAGAGACTAGACCAAGACTGAGATTTTTAAGAGTGAAGACTAAGACCAAGATTTATAAGTGTCAAGACCAAAAACCAAGACTTTTGAGAATAAAAATTATGACCAAGACAAGCCAAGACCTTGACCAAGACTTTCTAGCATGGAGACCAAGACCAAGACAAACTGAGACCAAAACAATGACTTATAAGAGTCAAGATTTGGAACAGCCAATACCACGATCAAGACTTTTAAGAGACAGGACCAAGACCAAGATTCCAAAGAGTGGTGACCGAGACCAAGGCTTTTGAGAGTTGAGACCAAGTCAAGACCAAGATTGAGGCAAACCAAGACCAGGACCAAGACTTTTAAGAGACAAGACTAAGACTTTTGAGAATCAAAACTATGACCAAGACCATGACCAAGACTTTCAAGCATGGAGACCAAGACTGAGGCAAGCTGAGACCAAGACATTTGGGAGTCCAGACCAAGAACTGAAAAAGAAATCCAAGCCAAGAGTATGACTTTTAAGAGTCAAGACCAAGACTTTCAAGCACGGAGACCAAGACTGAGACAAGCCGAGAACAAGACCAAGACTTTTAAGAGTCAAGATTACCACCGAGATAAGCCTAGACCAAGACCATGACTTCTGAGAGCTGAGATCAAGTCAATACCTAGTTTGAGGCAAGCCTGGATCAAAACCAAGACTTTTAAGAGACGAGACCAAGACTAAGACCAAGATTGAGGCAAGTCTATACCAGTACCGTGAACTTTAAGGGCCAGGAAAAAGACAGAGACAGGCCAAGACCAGGACTTTTGAGAATCAAAATAAGGACCAAGACTTTTATTCATAGAGACCAAGGCTTTGATTTTTAGGAATCAATACTGGTCTTGGCAGAAAATCCAGAGTCCTGCAGGTCTGAGACTTTCAAGATGTGGTCTCAAGACCGGTCTTGACTGTAACAACACTGTTTTGTTGTTTTATAAAATCTCTTTGAGACATAGAACACCAAGCCCATCAGTATTGTCTAAGATGCCCCAGTCCTGATCAGCAGCAGGTGAGGAAAGCTTAGACTGGACTCCCTATGGACGGGGCGGCCATGTGGCCGAGCAGCAATGCATTTATTTCCAAATGGGAAATATACAAACAGGCAAAGTGCCGAGGAGTTAAAGCCACTCTGCTTCATTTTTCTCCCCCTTTCGTCATTTCCCTTTAATATATTTTCTTATGTGTCTGAATGTGCGTTTGCATGGAAAATAGTCTTGGCAGCAGCTTTTCCTCTCAGTGTTGTGTGTCACGTTGTGTGGTGAATCCAACGTGCACACTCCGAATGTTATCGGCCTCCAATCCTCCGTCTGCAGAAAGTGGGATGAGTGCGGCGCAAAGTTGTCAGCTTTATCTGCCACCCCTGCCTTTTGATCTCTGCCTTATGGGACTGTAGTGAATGAAGGGGATTCATGCATAAACATCGCAGACACAGACAGATGCCCACACACACACACACACACACACACACAGAAAGTAAAGCTACAGAAAACTCGCTCGCTCTTTAAATGATGAAAACGTGCCCTGAAAAACTCACACATTCAGACTCAGAAAGTATCTTCAAGGTCGGTGAAAAATGTATGAATCTGGCTGTGAGACATATGGAGTGTGATGCTGAAAACTGCATCAGTCATTCAGTTTGATTCTCATGGCCTCTTTTAATCTTTATGAAGTGATTTACAAGAACATTCACAGAGTTTTACAGTAACAGGGGTTTGCTTAAAGACTTCGACATCATTCAAACGTGACCTTTAATCTCCCAGAAACACCTGAATGAACCAAAGCTGGTGAATCATGTTGTGCTGAAGTGTTGAAGCTGTTAACAGCAGAAAATACTCACATTTAGAGAAACGTGCTGCAGTGATGCACAGACGGGTGGTCGACTCCCTCGTGGTCCAATTGTCTAAAAACATGCACTATAATGCTCTCTTTGGAGACAAAATGTGCATGAAAGTGCTTTTTTTGGTTGAGGAACAGGGGCGAATCTAGGGTGGGCATAGGGTGGCATCTGCCCCCCTAAAAAAAACCTTGAACCCCAGTTATAAAGATTTAATTCAAAGAAAAGTTAAACCACATCAGACAAATCTATGAATTACCAACTTAGCAAATGAGATCACGAGACACCGCCGCCAGAGTCTTGAGCTACATAGTTAAACTGAGAGAAAATAATGAACCATCTGTCAAGAAATGGAAGAACCATAAAGGCCTAAAAGATTTGTGAGTTTAAGACAATAGAAATTCACTGATTGAATATGAGATAAGTCAAAATTCCGAGAAAAAAAGTCAAAATTCTGTGCTATAATATATCAAATTTTGAGTTTAAAAGTCAAATTTTTGAGTTAAAGAGTCAAAATTATGAGATAAAATTCAGCAATTTGAGATATAAAAGCAAAAACTATGAGATCAAAGTCAGTAATTTGAGATATAAAAGTCAGAATTATAAGACAGTCAGTTATTTGAGACAAAAGTCCAAATTATGAGATAGAAGTCAGTAATTTGAGATATTAAACTTAAAATCATGAGATAAAAGTCAGTTATTTGAGTTAAAAAAAGTTAAAATCATGAGATAAAAGTCAGTTATTTGAGAAATAAAAGTCAAAATGATATAATACAAGTCAATAATTTAAGATATTCAAGTCAGAGTAAGAGATATAGTCAGTAATTTGAGATATAAAAGCCAAAACTATGAGATCAAAATCAGTAATTTGATATATTAAATTTAAAATCATGAGATAAAAGTCAGTTATTTGAGTTAAAAAAGTCAAAATTTTGGGATAAAGTCAGTAATTTGAGAAATAAAAGTCAAAATGATTAGTTACAAGACAATAATGTAAGATATTCAAGTCAAAGTAAGAGATATAGTCAGTAATTTGAGATATAAAAGTCAAAATTCTGAGATAAAACTCAGTAATTTGAGATATTAAAGCCAAAACTATGAGATAAAAGTCAGTAATTTGAGATATAAAAGCCAAAACTATGAGATCAAAGTCAGTAATTTGAGATATAAAAGCCAAAACTATGAGATCAAAGTCAGTAATTTGAGATATAAAAGCCAAAACTATGAGATCAAATTCAGTAATTTGAGATATTAAATTTAAAATCATGAGATAAAAGTCAGTAATTTGAGAAATAAAAGTCAAAATGATTAGTTACAGGACAATAATTTAAGATATTCAAGCCAAAGTAAGAGATATAGTCAGTAATTTGAGATATAAAAGCCAAAACTGTGAGATAAAACTCAGTAATTTGAGATATAAAAGCCAAAACTATGAGATCAAAATCAGTAATTTGAGATATTAAATTTAAAACTATGAGATAAAAGTCAGTTATTTGAGTTAAAAAAGTCAAAGTTTTGGGATTAAGTCAGTAATTTGAGAAATAAAAGTCAAAATGATTAGTTACAAGACAATAATGTAAGATATTCAAGTCAAAGTAAGAGATATGGTCAGTAATTTGAGATATAAATATTCAATTCATGATGGAAGGAAATATTGCACTCGGACACAAAAAAGGGGCGTCACGTCATTGACCCCCCACTTATGAGCGTGAGGGTTAATGTGTCGAATGAGCTTCAAATCTCTGGACTTGTAGTCGCAGTGTTCGTCGACGTTGAAGGTTTCAGACGTTTGAGGTGCAGCTCAGTCGTCCACTCAGCAGATAAAACTGCAGAAAGATCTCTCCCTCTCTCCTGTGCATGTAGCAGTCTTGTTTCATGTAGATAAATACCGTGTGTCTCTTCACCTGCTGTGAAAATCAATGTGAGAATCGACTGATCGGCTGCTATTGTGTCCGGCGCAGCAGGACGGCCCGCGCTGGTTTTGTGCTTCTCTCCTCGGGCGGTCGCGTCATAAAGAACCGAGCCAGTGACTCAAACGTCCGAGCGCTCAGGTTATATGTGAGACAAGAGCAGGTTTGTCTCTGCAGACTCAGCTCATCACGCTGTGTGAAAGCGTCTGAACGTCTTTATGTTCTCGTCCTCTGCAGCTCGTCTTTGTCCTCGCCTTTATTCCAACGTCTCTGACTGTATGAATGAAAGATGAAGTGTTTCTCAGAGACACATGCAGCTGTCTGAAGTCTCAGATACCGTCACTCTCACTGTCTGTCCTTCTCTTCCCCCCAATAAATCAGAGAAGGGTTCATTATCAAGTCTGTTACTCAAACAGGGGCTTTGTTTTGGTGTCTTTATACAAAATCAAGCGCAGAAAACTGAAATATCTGCCTCAGAGTCGCTTTTTTTTTTAGCAGACAAAAGTAGAAGCTGAATAAAATAAACAAGAAAAGCAGTTTGAGTGAGTATAATTGTTGCAGTACTTCCTTAATGGCTTCATGCTGCTGAGAAGGAAGAGGATCGAGGAGAGAGGAGGAGAATCAGAGAGTTTTTCGTTGATACCGTTTCTATGACGACAGTTTGAGCAGAACTCTACTTGCAACAGTTGATACAAAAAATAGGGAATTACAATTTTCTTTTTTGGTCCGAAAGTCTAACAAAGTGAAGTCAGAGTGAGCGAGGAGGTGAAGCAGACGCTCGTGTCCTGAAAAAAGGTGGAAAGTGTCAGAAATTGAATAATTCAGATCGAATGCAGTGACTGACCTTATAAGTGTGACACGACCTGGAATGTTGGTTATATTTAAGTGTCTCAGGTTATTCAATATCTTTTAAAAGGTCAGACCAGTTTCTATCTGACAGTAATGGAGAAAAATTACGTCTCGTTTAGGAGGATTTATGATTTCTTGGCCATTTTTTAGAGAATATGAATGATAACGCAAAAACTTTTCTGTCACTCATGTTTAGTGGTTGGGTGAAGACATTTATTAACAAACAGCTGTGTTTACTCTTTTTAAATCATAATGAGAACAGAAACTTCCAGAATGACCCTTGAAGTTTCCATCCTCTGGTGATTTTGTCCTGATAACATGAACAGAAGTCGACACAAACACTGCAAAAATGGAAATTTAATCAAGTCATTCTGTCTTATTTGTAGTAAAAATGGTCTTACTGTTCTTAATTTGAGCCACATTCACCAGACCAGGTCATAAAAATGTCTTATTTCAAGTTTTTTTAAGACAAAAATGAGGTGTAAATTGCTTGTAACAAGTCAAAAAAATCTGCCAATGGGATAAGACGAATTCACCCGGGAAGTTTCTTGAAATTAGAAAGATGTCTTAAAACAAGAAACTTTATCTTATCCCATTGGCAGATTTTTTTTTACTTGTTACAAGCAATTCAGACCTCATTTTTGTCTTTAAAAAACTTGAAAGGAGACATTTTTATGACCTTGTCTATTAAATGTGGCTCAAATCAAGAAGAGTAAGACAAATTTTACAAAAAAATAAGACATAATGACTTGCTTACATTTAAGTTTTTGCAGTGAATGGGTTTGAATGTCTCCTAAAGGTAAACATCCACTTGCATTTTTCATCCAGTGCTGCACTTTTTCTGGATGCAAAGAAAAACAAGAAAATAACTTCAGCTGAAATACAGGACTCTCTGAAAGAATGTGGTCTGGCTGTTTCAAGATGCACAATAAGGAGGCACTTGAGGAAAAATGGTCTGAAGAAAGACATTTCTACACAAATGCCACAAAGTTTCCTGCTTACAATACGCCAAACAGCACAGAGACAAGCCTCAAAACTTCTGGAACAAAGTCATTTGGAGTGATGAGAGCAAAAGTGAACTTTTTGTCCACAACCATAAACATTGTTCCATTTGGAGAGGAGTCAACAAGGCCTATGATGAAAGGTCCACCATTCCTACTGTGAAACACGGAGGTGGATCACTGATGTTTTGGGGATGTGTGAGCTACAAAGGCTCAGGAAACTTGGTCCAAACTGATGAATGAAGGATGAATGCAGCATGTTATCAGAAAATACTGGAGGAAAATTTACACTCATCAGCCCAGAAGCTGCACATGAGACGTACTTGGACGTTCACACAGAGATAAAAGTTTAAATTTTGAAAAAAGTCAAAGTTTTGGGGTTTTCAAGTCAAAACTTATAGAGTCAACATGTTAGAGGAGAAGTCAAATTTTTGAGATAATAAAGTGAAAATTCTTGGATGAAATGTAGAAATTTTGGAGCAAAAGTCAAAATTTGGAGATAAAAGAAAAAAGTGAGATTAATAGCCAAAGTTTTGAGACAAAGATCCACATTTTGAAATGAATAAAGGAAAAACCAAAACATTGAAATTTGGGATAATTAAGTCAAAATCTGAGATACAAAGTTGAAACATGAGATTATAAGTTCAAAATTCTGAGATAAAAGCCAAAATTTTGCAAAAAAGTCAAACCTAAAGAAAAGAACTCCAATATTTTAGACTAATGACAAAAAAAAAAAAAGAAGAGAAAAATCATTCTGGTATGACATTTTTGAGGTAAAAGTCAAAATCTTAGAGAAAAAGTCATATTTTTGAAATTAATAAGTGAGAAATTTTTGATGAAAAGTTGAAATTTGGGACCATTGGCTACAGCTGAATCAAGTGAAGGTTCTGGAGTGGCCATCTCAGTCTCCTGACCTGAATATCATTGAGCCACTCTGGGGAGATCTCAAACCTGCAGTTCATGCAAGACAGAGCAAGAATTTACAGGAACTGGAGGCTTTTTGCCAAGAAGAATGGTCAGTTTTACCATCTGAGAAAATAAAGACCCTCATCCACAACCAGCACAAAAGACTTCAAGCTGTCACTGATGTTAAAGGGGAAATACACGCTGTTAAGAACTGGGGGAGGGAAACTTTTCATCAGGAAGTTTCTGTTGTCGGTATGATTTATTAAGAGTAAACACAGTTGTTTGTTAATAAATGTCTTCACCAACCACTAACCATGAGTGACAGAAAAGTTTTGTGTTATCATTCATATCATAAATTCTGCCAGGGCATGTAAACAGCTTTGAAAGTGTGAACCCTGATGTTTCTCTAAAAGCCACAGTGAAGTCTCGGCCTCAGAAAGACTCTTATAGTTTAATGATGGAGAGCAGAGTCCACGTACAGTTCTCAGTCTTTGCAGAGTCTCGGCGCCTGCGGCTGCCACATGTCAGAGTCACAGGCCGATAGATTTCCCATTAACTTGGTCTTCATCTGGGACCGCCGGCGCGGCCTTCAGAGGCCGAAGGCGGCGCAGCATCAAGGTCTTCGCAGAGGCCGAGATCGACGTGCGAATGCTCATGCCTGCGGGCTCAGAGGGTTAGAGAGAGAGAGCGAGAAAGAAAGTGAGAGAGCGAGGAGGATAAGAGACAGAAAACATGGAGGAGAGAGGAGACAGAGCAGGAACTGACCTGAGCTCTGACACTGGAGATTCTGTTGTTTTAAGGAATAACAAAAAAGCCCTGTGGTTCAAAACAAAAAGAAGAAAGTCAGGGAGTATTGTTGGTTTCAATAAAAATCTCGAGATACAAAAAAATCTGAAACACAACTTCTTATTTTCTGCAGTTTTCAGACTCTAAACCTCACACTGTAAAAACTGAAATCTAATCAAGTCTTTATGTCTTATTTTTAGTAAAACTTGTCTTATTTTTCTTGAATTGAGCCACATTCACCAGACCAGGTCATAAAAATATCCTATTTTGAGTTTTTTAAAGACAAAAATGAGGTCTGAACTGCCTCTAACAAGCCAAAAAAATCTGCCAATAGGATAAAAAAAATAGTTTCTTGTATTAAGACATCTTTCTAATTTCAAGAAACTTCATGAGTGAATTTTTCTTATCCCATTGGCAGATTCTTTTTTACTTGTTACAAGCAATTTACACCTCATTTTTGTCTTAAAAAACTTGAAATAAGACATTTTTATGACCTGGTCTGGTGAATGTGGCTCAAATTAAGAACAATAAGAGATTTTTTACTACAAAAAGACAGAATGACTTGCTTAGATTTCAGTTTTTGTTGTGTGACATTCTGACTTTAAAATCAATTTCCTCAATAGTCAGAAAAATCACTCTAATATTAAAATTCTAAACAGATGAAATACACTTAAGATATCCCCAAAATATAAATCGGAATTCCAGAATTTAGAATTTTGTCAAAACTATGCAAAAACTTTTTTCCAAGCTATTCAAGAAAAAAAAAAAGACACTATTTTAATGGTGAATTCAAATATTGGAAGGTGGGAAAATGGGGTTCTTTTTTTGGTTTCAAGACAAATATGTGATAAAGAATCATACAAAAAAATCCAAAAAACAACTTTTTATATTCTCCAGTTTTCAGGCCCCCAATCTCAGCTCTTTGACTGTAATATCTGTTTTTCAATAGCAAGAAATATCATTCTGATATTGAACTGAAAAATTCTCAAGCTCTGTGTTAGATTTCTAGAATTCTGACTTCAGTTTCCAAAGTGTTCCAACAAACTTTGTCCGACAAATCTGCTAAAACTTTTTTCCAAGCTATTCAAGGTAAAATTGACAATATTGTAATTGTGAAGCAAAATATTGGAAGGTGATGCAACAGTAGGAAACATGAACCTGTCCAAACTTTTTAGGAACGTGTTGCAGCATCAAACTTAAAATGAGTCAATATTTTAGTTTATCAGTTTGAAGAAAGAGTATCTTGTCTTTGTGGTGTATAAAAATAAATTTAGGTAAAACAGGATTTGAAGATCATTGTTGTCTGTTTATTTATGTTTTATACACCGTCCCAACCAATGACTGTATATAGAATAAACAGCGTGCTTCCGCCTGTCACCGTTCTACGTTTTTGAAGCCAAAAAACCAGTTTCTCTAGCCGCCATTGTGCAGCCAGAGTCTGTGCAGTAGAGAATTTCCAGTGGAGCCAAGTAAAAAAGAGAAATAAAAATATTTATTCTTCTTCTTCAGAAGGTTTAGTCTCCTTTTGGCTCTTTCCAGAAGTTTCTTATATCCCCGATAAAAACTACTCACGAACGGCAGCTGTCAACCATCGTAAAACGAAACTTATATCGCGTTTTTTAACGTCCAATAACTAATGAGAAACTAACTTCTCAGAAAAAAAACACCTGAACACCATGCAGCCAGATGACATCATCATACCACCTTAGTGTAAGGATGAGAGAAACGTTTCTACCAGGTATCGTAATTTTTTAAAGTTTTCCCGGCTCATATCTGGAATACATGGGGAGGCGGGGCTTATGACCTATACTGCAGCCAGACATCAGGGGGCGGGGCTTATGACCTATACTGCAGCCAGACACCAGGGGGTGGGGCTTATGACCTATACTGCAGCCAGACACCAGGGGGCGGAGCATCTGCTGGAGGCTTCACTTTGAGCCGAACGTCGTTACGTCCACTCATTATACCGTCTATGGTCCCAACTTCATTGGAATTGTAAGCGTTTAGTTTCTTGGCCCAAAGTGGATGTTAAACTCAAACAGACTGACAGACGTGCTTCTCCAACATCTTTCTTTCTCTTCTCTCTTAATTTTCCTCCCATCGTCTCTTCAGTTTCTCTCTTCACTCTGAGTCTTCATCGCCTCGTTCTCTCTGCAGCACGTCCTCATCTCGTTTTCTCCTTATCTTGCTCTCTGTGTTAAACTATCTGTTTCACTCAGTCTTATCTCTCCCACTTTATCAACCCCCCCCTCCTGCTCTTCCTTCTTTCATCTCTCACCCCCCCCCCCCTCCTCCATCTGCATGACTATCCCGTTGATGGATGATGTCTTGCTGCTTTGAGGGCCTCAATCATAGGCGTGTGGGGGGGGTGGGGCTCCGCTGTGGAGAGCAATCTCAGAACCAATTCCACTGATATCATCATCATCATCATCGTGGTCGTCGTCGTAGCAACATGAAGCCGCAGCTTCACCTGTGGGAGGACGGAGCTGCAGGTGCTCGCTGCAGCGCCGCAGGGAGAAACTTTCTCTCTTATCAAACCCATCAATTGAAAAAATGTATTAGTTTGGAGTTGGGCCATGTTGGCTCCTGCCCGTCGGCCCCCGCGGGGCCAAGTGAGGCTGATGGAGAGAAGCTGCAGGATCAGAGCCAGGACGGATTAAACCGCTGAGGCTTTGTTGCTGCTCAATGAGACGGCGTTTTATTCCTGTGGAGCGTTTTAGTGGAGGGAGCAAACCTCTTTTCAACCAGACATGTTCCTTCTTTTTTGGTGGGGAAGTTATGTCAGGGTAGTTTTATAAAGAAAACCAAATGTTGTTGTGTTTTGCTCAGCTTGTTGTGTCCGAGTGCAATATTTCCTTCCATCATGAATTGAGTATTTCATCACATGTATTTCTTTATTCTATGAAACCTGTGTTATTTGAACACATCTTTAAACTATTAAATTATAACATGTTTTTTTTGTGTTTTGGTTCCTCAAACCCCCAAAATGTCAGGTGGTGCAACCGTCCTGACAAGTATCCACAGTAATTAAACTCTAAAAATTGAATGTCAGTTATTGTAAATGGAAATTAAAAATACAGTGGCATTATTTTATGCTTCAACCTTTTTAAATAAAACATTATTTGCAAATAAAAAGAATTTTAAAGCTGTTGAGAAATGTAAAAAACTTTTGTCCCGTAATTTTCACCTTGTCAAATGTCAGGGTGGTGCAACCGTAACATTAGACTTTTATTTTAAAGTGAAGAGAATAAAACAGGAAACAGGAAACTGCATCAGCCAGAGGAGCCCAAATGACATTTGTGACCAAGTGGAAAAGTTTGTAGATTTCTCTGAAATACTGATAAAAAAGGTTTTTTCACTTCATTGGTGACTGGAACAATTTCCATGTCAGGTGGTACAACCAATGTAATAATGTGAAATGTCATTTTAACATCAAATTATTTATCTTATTCACAAATAAAAGAAATGAAACACAAAATGAAAATGTATGAGTCACTACAGACACTTGAGAGATACTTGCCAATAATTTCACACAGAAAAAATAACAGGAACATATAAATATATTTACATATATTTGGTTGCGCCACCTGACATTTTTGGGTGCTCAAATTAAAAATACTAAAAAAATAATGAATCTAAAAACTTTGAAATGTTGGTCAACTACTGAAATCTGTTATAAAACATAATTCTTCTCTAAGAAATAGGATTTATCCATTTTCAAAGAACTTTTTAAAAATACGCTTTTAGACCCTCTTTTTGTCATTGACCCTATGATTAAATAAATCAATGCTCTTACACCTCTCAGAACATTATTTATTGCGTTTGTCCAAGTTCATGTCACACAGTTGTATTTGTACATGGCTCATTTTTCATTCTGCAGATGTTTCTGTCTATAGTGACAAACCTGTGAGTGTAAGTACAACAGCAAAGATCTAGACAGGAAGGAATTCAAATAGTGAGAAGCACTGACTGCTTTCATTCAAATATCTCACAGGTGCTGACATGCAGTAGAAGCGGCAAGGCAAAATGTATTCAATGAGTTTTGGAATTTGCCAGTTTATGATTTATACCATCAAGGAAACAGCAAGAAAAGAAATTATCACTCACACTCCTGGTTCAATTCATGATCATCAATGATACCACTAAATCTTTTCTGAGAGCATGCATTCACAGAAAGTTCAGACTTATTCCAGGATGAAACAGCTGATTCTGGGTTACACCAAACCAAACCCACAAGCTTTAATAGTTTCACTGCTGCCCTGACTCCCTGTAAAAGAAAAAGGACAGAGACAAAGAAATGCTGAATTTCTATAAAGTTGCTTTATCTTCATATAAAAAAAGAACAAAGAAACTCACCCCTGCTTGTTCTGTCTGCGTGCAACAGCCTTTTTGATCTCCTCCAACACAACCTGAGAGCTGTTAGATATGTTTACTTTGGCCAGGTTCAACAGCTCCTCAGTTTGTTCCTTGTCATAGGGACCCTGGGTAGTGGTGAACTTCATCCTCTTTTCATCGTATTCCTCTTGTGCTAAACCAGAATCGAAACCACATGTGATCAGAAAAATATTTCAGATAGGAACGTAATCTTTATGAAAGGATTTTGAGAGTAGTTTCAGACTTTTGCAGTTGCTGCTGTTGAAAAGCGGCAGGTAAATGATGGTGGGCCCCTTCCCTTCCCCTTCAAACACATAGCAGGCCTTTGGAAAACTTTCATCAGCCAGGATTTTCTCCGGTATCTCTGGAAAAGGTTTCTTCAGCTCGGCGGCATAATCTCTGGCGTCAGTGAGAGACTGTAAGGAGAGCAGAGTATTCACACTGTTCACTCTTTTCTTTTGATACTCACCAATGTCTAACCTCCCAGGTACACTGACTTCCTGCTTCCATGTGTTTCCTGCTCCCCTAATAATTCAATGTGTTTTAGCTGTGCCTCACTATAACCGGGGGTGCACATAACTGTTACAGTGAGAGACTGAGACGAGTACCAGGAGACACTGGTTGGTGCTCACCCTCTGGTCTCAATAAGTACAGTCTTCCCCACTCTCCTCCTTTGTGTGCTCTGTCCTCAGATTTAGTTTCCAGCATTCTAGGTGATGTAGATGCTTCAGAGGCAACTCCTTGTCTCTGGTTGAGCCTCTGATTAGCCGTCAACAGCAACAGGTCAGCAGTTGGCTTTGGGTCAGATGTCTCTGTGGTCTTTTTGACAGGTGAATGAGCATCAGGGCTGAGAGATGAGCTTGTGACAGACGAGATCTGTACTTGGCTTTTTTGATGTTGAGTTGAGAGAATCCCCTCTTACAAGCTGCACTGCTTGAAGGCAGTGTGGGAGACAGTTTAACCACCTTGTTGATGTTGGAATACACATCTGGGTTACTTGTATTTACTATTTGAATCAATTCATACACAGATGAGGCTCCCAAGCGTTTTCCTGCCTGCTTCAGGTGCATCCATTCTCTTACAGCCACGTCTCTGTCAAGTTGCAAGGTGACCTCATGTTTCTGAAGAATGCTGCCAATTATTGTGTTGCCAAAACGGTGGAGGTCTTGCATTTCTCAAGGCTTTTTTGAGGAATCAAATACTAAGAAATGATCAGATGACTTGAGGGAGTCATATCTCATTTCCTACTCTTCAATTAAGCCCCAGAGGAAGTTTTTCTTGTCTTTGTGAGCATCAGTGTTGGAAACAGTTTGCATCATGCAGTGACCTTCATCACCAAGCAGAAGTGTGAACTGTCCAATGGCCACATAAGTTCATCTTTACTCTCTCCAATGGTCAGATTTTCCTTCTGAAACTTCAAGGATGTAGCCTTCAAAATGTTGCCAATACCAAGCATTTAGGCCAGAAAACACTGAAAACGCTCGGTGCAGGTGTGCTGTAATTCACTGTTCTCAGTGGTAGCCAGCTGCATCTTAATGGCTGGTAATAGTGTTGAAATTATTAACAGTGTTTCATGCCTCCATGCAGACCACATGATATTATGAAGCTTACCTACTTTCACAAAGGAGATCTCATTTTCTTCACACAATTTCACTCCGAGCCGCTTCAATAAAGGAATATCATCAGAATAGGAATCCATGGGACGTGTGTGCTCACCTTTTTGAAAGGGGTGAAGAAAAATATTCCACAGAGATTGCCATTGTTCATTTAGCCTGTCTCGCTATTTGACAAGCGGAGTTCTTCTCGGCTGGCACGTTCATTGGCAATGGATTGCACCACTTGATGCACTCTTTGCTCTCTTTGTGTTTGTTAAATAAAGGATGGCTGAAATTCTTTGAGACTTTATAAAATGCACCTGTTTTGTCTGCTAGATGCGGATGCGAGTGAAAAATCTTGCACCACATTTCAGTGCGCTCTTTGTTAGCTCTGAGCCCCAGCACATCTTTCAGAAAAAAAGCCTTTTGTTCGGCACTGCCTCAGTTCACCCTTTCTTCGTCGGTGGTCTAAATACCAAAAAAGCTGCTCACAGTCTGTTGTTTTTTTGACATCTCATGTAACCCGTCCTCTGATGTGCTTGAAACTTGCAGTTGAAATTATGTTGAGAACTGACTGACAGGTACGCAAAGGCACGTGGTGACACAAGAGACGTTATGTCTCAGTGTTTTTTGTCGCGCATGCGTACCTGCGTACCAGTTATCTGCACCCCTGACTATAATAACCGTTTGAGTTTACACTGTTTGGATTATGATCAGTTTCACCTAGTTCTGTGTTTCTCACACATGCACGTACGTGCCCGCGCGCACGCACACACACAAACACACACACACACACACACACACACACACACACACACACACAAACACACACACTCTCAGTACCTTAAACATTGTTTTAGAGTGCTCCAGAGCAATGATGAGATCAATGTCTCGCTTGTCTCCCACAAACGATGGAAAGGGGATGTTAATCATCAGTCCTGCGTCCACCAGGTTGATATTCTCAAGAGAAGTTAACTTCTCCGGAACACCGGCACCTGCCCCGAAACAGGAAATGGAACATTTTAATCCAATGTCACTTCAGGTCACTTCACACGATTAATTCCCCATCTTATAATTTTCTCTATTATTGGGCTGTAGTGGGTATTTCACAGAATAACTGAAAATGTATCCGCATGTTTCCTCTCAAGCTGAATTCACGCTTAAGTTGAACTCACGTTTACAAAGCAGTCAGGGAAGTCACTTCAATCTGAACATCCATTTATTTTAAATAAAGCCATTTATACCATTATTTAGTAAAAACACTTACAAAAGTAAAAGGACAATGTGTAACCTTTAAGTGTCTGTTTTCAAACCTTTGTATTTGTAGAGAAAGTTGTTGGTTGTTCCCCACTCCCATTTTAAAACCAGAGGAAGGACCTGATCAGTTATGGCAGAGACTGAAACAGAAATTGAAGAGTAAGTATACATCTCACTTTAACTGAATCTGTATTCATTTCTGTTTTTTATAAACTGACAGAATTCTTTCAGAGGCCAACGGCTCAGGCTCTGACACCAGCCCTCCACCACGGAAAGCAACTTCTGACTCCACTCCAGGGAAATCCTCTTCTTTTCTTTTCCACTCCTCAACTCGTGTTCTGGCTGTTCTTCTTGGGGAATCATGTTTGGAAAAGATCGGGTCAATGATGACAGTCTGGCATTGTGAATGAGACATTTACAGTATTATGAGACAAAATACACTGCCTGCTCAAAAAAAAGAAGTCACCACCTGGATTAACTACACAAATAGGTTCAAGCCTCCTATTGGATAATTACTGCGTGGATGATTATCTTTCAACCAACAAGTTCTTTAACCCTAGCTGAAGCAATGAGTAACTTCTAATTTCTTGAACAACCATGGAGAAAGATGCATCCTGTGGTTGTGGAAAAGATGTTCGTCTGTTTTAGAAGGGTCAATTGAGCAGGGTGGCCAAATGTTGAAAAAAGCGCAAAGCGGGATTGTTGTTTTTATGAATGAGGAGGCAGAGCAGGGCGCTGTCCCACTCCATTGTTGCCCGTTTCTGCGCACAAAAAGGCTTTGATGCAACCCCAAATCTGTCCCAGAATGCTTCTGTGTCTCTTTCAGTTAGCTACTTACAACTTAAGATTAAGCTGCTGATGGAGTTCACAAAATATTTCAGGAAAGAAAGTGACAGAACCTACAGGTGTACTGTTCCTGTAGAAACAAAAGATGGAGATAATGAGTAATGATTCTGCATTGACTACATTCATAGTTGCTTAAACTCATTTGTAAATATACTTAAAAAGCACTATTTAGTATAACTTGAAATTCCCAGCTCTCTTTACTTATTTTTTATAACCCGTTTGCGTGCTTTTTCTTAGGTAATGATAACTAATTGGATACTACAGTGTACCATGAGAAGTAAGTAGATTTTACTTAAGGGTACTGAGGAACTTTGACTTTGTATTGTACTTAACCATTCTGAGGGAAAATTGTTACGAGTATTTTACTAAGTAAATCTTAACTGTTGTTTTTTTTCAGTGTATTTTCCTCTATAACCATGCACAAAGAAGAGCTACTGTGTCAAATTGTAACTTGATCTTCTTCACCTCAATGTTATATTAACATGAAATAGGTCGTATCTAATTTTATCAACATTTTAAGACCTTAATTAGCATTATCCAGGAGGACACATGTTTTGAGGACCTGTTGCACCAGTGACAGAAAAAAGTCAAATATCAACATTTAAGAGAGACTCACAGACCTTTATGTATGTTTATGGGGTCCTTCAGAATCTTTTGATAATTCAATAGCCTTTCACATGGCTATCTACATTCAAATGTAGTTATATATAACCACTTTATGTGTGTTATCCAGGGAGGAAATAGAAGTATTTCTTGCATAAATATGTAAATAAGCTTGGTGTTGTGACTATATTTGTTGACATCCTTGTTAATATAATTTTTATGCCCCAGTGCATAATCAATGCTATTTTTGGGGGGATGTCTGACATTTTTTGCACATTTTTGTACCAAAAAATTAAGCCCCGGCATTATCCGGGAAGGACATTTCTGCATTTTGGAGCTCTGTAGCTCCTTAAATGTAATGTGTTTTTACAGTTTTACAATCATGTGAGTGAGTACTGTAGAGAGTTGAGTACTGTAATGTGGTATTTCAAAAACTCTATGTATTTTCAACATTGTATTTATGCTTCGGGCAAAGAAAATGGCATACCACGTCTCTGACTCTGGTCTCCGACCAACAAGACGGGCTGTGCGATGATCTGGGGTTGCTGCAGTTGGTCAGGTCAAGGTTCAGCAACATTTGGTTCTCAAAGAATGAGGTCAGCTGACAACATGAATATACTGAATGACCAGGTTATTCCATCAATGGACTTTTTCTCCCCTAATGGCACGGGCATATTCCAAGATGACAATGCCAGGATTCATCGGGCTCAAATTGTGAAAGAGTGGTTCAGGGAGCATGAGACATCTTTTTCAGACATGGATTGGCCTCGACAGAGTCCAGACTTTAACCCCATTGAGAATCTTTGGGATGTGCCGCAAAACGCTTTGTGCAGTGGTCAGACTCTCCCATATCCCAGGTCAATACAAGATCTTGGTGAAAAATTAATGCAACACAAGATGGAAATAAAGCTTGTGTGTGCTGTGATCAAAGCTAAAGGCTTTCCAAAGAAACATTAGAGTGTGGCCTTTATATCCGGTGGTGACTTGTTTGACTAGGCAGTGCAGAGACAAAGTAAGCAACTGATGGCTTTTCTTACTCCACCTCTGAAAATACAACATTGTGAATTGTCTTGTTGCCTTCATAGTGATTGGAAAACGTATCTGCTGTGAGAAGATTCTTACCAGTGTCTGCATGGCTGCCCGGGTTAAACCAAGAAGTCGCACGCCTGAAAAGGCTTCTGCCAAAACTGGTGATTCTGTTGACAGCGCGGGAAAAACCCAGGTATGCTGCATTTATAGTCTTCACAATTGCAGGAGCTGTAACAAAAATAAGAAAAAATTAAGTAATGTCTTCTTTCTACCTCAACATTAGAACAATCTGTGTAGCTTACGGAAAATGCATAGACTGTGTAAAGTAAAGGTAAAGAAACTCACCAGCCACTGTATTAGGAAACACTGTTTCAACTGTATGTTAACTCAAATATCCTATCAACCAATTACAGGGAAGCAACTTAATGCCTTTAAGCATGCAGACATGGTCAAGACGGCCTGTGGGCAAGGTTGTCGGTGCTAGACGGACCTGTCTGAGTATTTGACAAACTGCTGATCTACTGGAATTTTCATACACAACCATCAAGGGTTAACAGAGAATGGTCTGAAAAAAGAGAAACTATCCAGTAAGCAGCAGTTCTCTGGGTGACATGAATTGTTGAAGCCAGAGGTCAGAGGAGAATGGACGGACTGGTTGGAGATGATGGAAAAGCAACAGTTACTAAAATAAACACTGGTTACAAGTCTGCAGAAGAGCATCTCTGATCGAACAACATGTCGAAACTTGAACAGATCAGCTACAGCAGCAGATCTCACTGGGTGCCACTCCCATTAGCTTGTTCAAGGAAACTGAAACCACAATAAACGCAGGCTCACCATTGATTAGAATAAAAGATTGGAAAAACAGTGCTGGTGCGATGAGTCCCAATACCTACTGCAACAATCAGGTCGAACGCTCAGAATCTGACATTAACGACGTGAAAGTATGGATCCATCCGGCCTTGTATCAACAATTAAGGCCACTGCTGCTGCTGGTGTAACGCTTCGGGGGGTTTAACTTTGTGCACTTTGGGCTTCTTGGTACCAATTAAGCACCATTTAAATCTCACAGACTACCTGGGCATCGTTGCTGACCATGTCCATCTCATTATGAGCATAGTGAATGCATCTACTGATAGAGACTCTCAGCAGAATAATGCTCCATGTTACAAGCTTAAATCATCTCAGACTGTTTTCTTGAACAACGAGTTCACTGCACTTCAACAACCTCCTCGCATCATTGATGTTCAGCCAGCAAATCTGCAGCAACATAAGAACCCAAAACTAAGTAATATTTTTAGAACCATGTTAAATGTCTGTTCCACAAAGAGTTAATGCAGTTCTGAATGTTAAAAGGTTTCCAACTCGCATCCAGTGAGGTGCAGGTCTGGACTGGGACAAAAAATCGGCCCTGGCATTTTGGACCAGACCGGCCCACCATGTTCGATCAAGGGGGGGGGGGGGGGGGGGGGGGCTTTTTTTTGTGTCTTTAAATAAGATTTCGTATTAAGTAGAAAAATCCAAACGACTACACAAGGTCCCTCCTTCTTTTCTATTTCTCTTTAAAAACCGTTGATAAACCGCTTTGACCGTTTTACTTTATTGTTGATAATAAAAAGAAATTCGACATAGGAGAATAGGACACAAAAATTTATAACACACAAACAAGCAAAAATAAACAATATTTGTTGGAGTATGGGCTTACATAATTCATGGCCCCACTGCTGTATAAATCGGTGCTCTGGTCGGGGCACCCCAGTCTAAAAGTCTGGACACGCCCCTGCTAAAGTGTGCTAGCAGCCTGCGTTATGTTGCTCTGCTCATCAAGGGATGGATTTATGCTGAATGGAGGGTTCAGCAACTTCAGCTCGTGGAATAGGTGGTGTTACAGTAAAAGATGGGACTCTACTTTCCCCGAGGTAAAAGTCAAACAACTTCTCAAGCGCTTACGTGCAGTGCGCCGCTCTCTCTCAAATTAAAGTTAATGTCGATCGCCCATCAGCGACCTCCCTCTTACTCACTCTCCGCTGTCAATTTTCATAAGTTATGGTCCACCCATAAAACCAGAAAGGAGATATTCTTCAGACGAGCAGGAGCGTTCAGAAAGAACTGATGTATATTTATTCATGATCTAAAACAAAGAATGATCATTGTTTTTGAGGAGCTGCATGTTAATCTGCAAATGAAACAAGTAGGGTCAGTCATGTAAATGCGTAAATGTTTCAGTAAAAGATCTTAAACTCTTTAAGGCCCTGCCGTGACAAACGCGTCTGTAAATTCAGCACATTTGGCAGCGTTTGTGTGAAAAGCATTGTTTTTTTTCTTCTTGGGCACGAAAACAACCAAAGGGCTGCAGATCAGCGGATTTCATGGGCCGTTTTTTGGGGGATTTTTTTTATTTTTTTTTTATCTGTTCCCCCTGAATGCTCCATACAGATAGGACTTAAGGTAAAGTCATTAGTGTCTGACAATGTGATTGGCCCAGTTCAGTGTCATTCGTCTGCTGACCTGCTGCTTTAACGGGCCGTTCACGCCACATTGAAAAAGTGTCAGTCGGCCCAAATGAGACGGTCGGCCCACCGGGCATTGCCCGGTATGCCAGATGGCCAGTCCACCCCTGGTGAGGTGTACATACTAAAGTGGCTGGTGGGTGAATGTCGTTCTCATTGTGTTGTATCGCTTAGCTAGTGAGAGATGTCATCTCTGATCTTACCCTCTAGTGCAAATGTAGAGCCCAGGATACCTGCATGGTTTGAAAATGAGAATTAATGAACACTTAAACAAATGAACCATATCAAAAACATGCAAAAATATCATGAGATTGTTTTTCAATGTAAAGGAGGAAAAAGTTGTTTTGAAGTTCTTGTCACTGTCTATTTGTGCTTTGCTGCACCATGGTTTTAACAATTTACGTGAGTTTTCTGTTCCTTCTTCCTTTCCTTCTTTCTCTGCTTCCTCTGAGCTCCTACTAACAATATCTTTTCATCACTTACATTATAATAATTTCAATCAGTTTTTCACTCTTTTGTTGATCAGGGATTTCAAATTTGTTGTTTTTTCTTGAATATACTTTTATATCATGCTAGGATCAATCATACTTAGGGCCTGAGCGACCTCAGAGCGGCGAAGGCCCTCTTGAAACCTTAAGGATTAATATTCTTTCTTTCTGCGCAGTAAACCCCAATTTTCGCCCCTTGCGCTTGAAAAAAAGAGCACAGCACTATGTCCTACCCCTAAAAAAGGAATGCGAAAAATTTATGATTTTGCCGCTCAAAAAATGCTAGCATGTTGCTAGCATTTAGCATTAGCGGTAGCCCCACCACCTACTTTGACCTACAAGTCTGAAATTTTTTTGGCTAACTTAATCATGCCTAGACCTAACAAATTGCCTAGACCAAACAACTAAAAAATTATCTTGGGCAAACTCTGAATTTCGCACAGCAAGTTCGGAAATTTGGCCCACAAGTCAGAATTTGACGATTTTTAGGGTACGTATTTGAACGAACTAGTCATAGGATTTTTGTCCGATCAGCTTCAAATTTCTCATGTGTATACTAGACACATTGACAATTAAAAGTTAGAAAGATTGTTAAGATCTTCATGGGCGCGGCCACTAGAGGGCGCCAAAAACCCCAAATTTTTTACATACCAAGATCCATCCCTGGACATACCTTCATACTGAGAGGATTAAACGCTATGTCTTACAATTTTTAATAATTTTCTTTTCTAATTTTTAGGCTGATTAAACTCTGCACCCTGCAAAAATGATCATATGGCTCCAGCAGAAATAATCATTTGGCTCCATCTAGTGGCCAAACTGAAACTTTGGGTGTTTTGTGTTAGTTGGGCCACTAGACGGAGTCAAATGACAATTTTTTTGCTGTGTGATCTCTTTCACTTCTGACATTGAAACATTGAAACACTCATTGTAGAGCAGCAGGAGGCTGTGCTGTGGCCATGCAGCCATTTGAT
>RPOG01005410.1:0-32754 GCA_008086565.1 Thalassoma bifasciatum | reverse complement strand
CACCATCTGATGGTTATTGGGCTGCAGTCAGCTCCAGTAACGACCCTCAGTTGGGTTGAGGATCGTCCTGTGTCTTCACAGACAGCCAATCAGATCCTCAGGCTCAGCGCTGTTGAAATATTATTGAGTCTACCGCTTGACTTTTTTGTTCCATAACCCTCAGGATCTTAACCTGACACAGCAGACAGACAGTTTCATACAGCCACCACGGAAATATTTCACTAGTCCATCTGGGTAAGGGGCACTAGTTAGTGTGTTCAGAGGCGGGACCTTACAGAAGGTACAGCAGATTTGACGACTGTTCTGCCTGACGTACTCATCACAGACCAATCCACATCAAGCCACAGTGACGTCGGGGATGTGAAACCTGACCCCCCAGAGAGGCAGATCATATATCAGCTATGGAGGTATTTTACTCGTCCGTTTTTGCTCAAAACATTGTTTCCTGTCAGAAAGGCTTTAAGTATTTCTGATTCATCAACAACGATCGCTTCAGCTGACGTAACGTCTGCAGCTCCCGCCTCTCTTCTCTTTTTGGGTCGACAACATCTCTGCCTGGTGAAATCGGAAGAAATTCAAAGTGTCTCTTACTGCGTCACACCTCAGCAGTGATGGTGTTGTGCTGTAAGATGCACATGTACTCGGCCAGTCAATGCCACAGAGCATCAACAGGCGGTCGGTCGGTCGTCGCCTTGGTGCACAGACAGTCTGTCTACACCACTGAGCACAGGCAGCTCGTGTGTGAATCACCCATGTACAGCAGGGTCTCATGTCAGCTGTGTACCCTCCTCACTCACAGTTACAGGGTTTGGTTATCAACTTTTGATAGGTTACTGCTGTGACATGAGTTGTCAGAACTTAGTTCTTTTCAGCTTTAACAACTTCAAGTTTGTGGTCAACTTTACTTGGAAATTTTGAGGCAATCGGTTTCCTAAATTTTTCAAGTAAAGTCAACAAAAGAAACTTGTCTTTACTAAGATTAAGTGAGTAGACTCAACAGAGTGAGCTAAAATAAGTTAAGGTAACTCTTTTTATTTAAGTAAGATTTACTATTACATTTTACAGTGTGTCTTGATTACGACCACTCTCAAAGAGAGAAAGATTTTTAGTCTTTACCATCAGGGGGTAATGACAGAGTGAACACCTGACAGAAAATCACCTTCAATCTACATTTTGTGCAGATTTTGTCTTTAAAGGCTGTGCTCTTACACTTTTGATCAGCTGATGAACAGAATATTTATCTTTAAATTGTTGGTTGTAATAAATTGCTCACTCCTTTGTTTGTTTTTGTCTCACTCCCATTTCTTCTTTTTGAAACTCAACTTAGAACATTTTTAAGATCCAACAGTGAAAAATGTGAGTTTTGCAGTTTTTCTACTGGTCTGAAGATTTCGATGAGGAGTGTGAAGATGGAATTTTAGACACATTTCTTGTTTTTCAGTCAAGCTTTAGAAACCAGTATTCCCTGCCCTTAGTTTAGCGTGCA
The DNA here is from genome assembly GCA_008086565.1 of Thalassoma bifasciatum. Lineage (NCBI taxonomy): Eukaryota > Metazoa > Chordata > Actinopteri > Labriformes > Labridae > Thalassoma > Thalassoma bifasciatum. Next base: position 31,268 of record RPOG01005410.1, on the reverse strand, counting down.
GGGCAGTGTCTTGTATCGTGAGGATGAAGCCAGGCCTTCTTTAAAGCTGTCGTCTCAACCCCCCCCTCAGCTGGCCGTCTTTCGGAGCCTCCTTTTCACCTCAGCTGAAGAGGAAATACAGAAGAGTATGGTGAACAACTTCCGCGTGCAGCAGCCTCTCTGTGGTCGCACCGTCCGCTCCTCCTTCTCTCCCTTCCTACAGGAGGCGCAGTCCACTGAGGATGAAAAGCACAGCCACTAGGCTCTGGATCCACCCCCCCCCATACACAGCAACAAGCACAACGACCAGACAACTACGGTACCAGCGGTACTTTTGATTCTGCTGTAAATCTTCTGTTTTCTGACTCTGAACATTTAGTCTGTCACCTGTGACATTCATTCTGATTCTGGGGCGAACAGGGAAAAAGGTCACGTTCTATTATTCATCAGGGTTAATGGGTGAAAATGAGGAGGAAGAGGGATCTGTCTTTGAGAAAATGTCTGTGTTCACAACTCCTGGGGCCAACTCTCCACAGAGAAGAGTCTGAATCATCAGAGCTCTGTTTTTTAAATGAGAACTGTGTTTAGTGGAAACATTTTAGTGACTTCAAAGTCCAGCGTCTGTAGCTTTTAGGTAAAACAGTAGGTCAATAAGCTCGGTTATTGTTTTTAGTATCGTCTTTTAATGTTGGGCTGATGCATTAAGTTCAGTTTTTTTCATTCAAGTCAGTAGCAAAGAAAAATAGTAAAACTAAAAAGCACAGAACAAACATTAACCTATGTGTGATCATTACATTTATGGTACAGTGTTGTGAGATTACAGCTCTGAGGAAGGCAAATTGAGACTTTGATCCTACTGTGAGGAGTTTTTTCTCCTGGGGATGAAAGACGCTTTAATACCAAAACCTCTTTGTAGCCTTCAGAAGCAACAACAATAAATATCAGACCAGAAGTGCCTTTGTTTACGGTATCCAGAGGAAAGACTCAGAGGGAAGGGTTCATTTCACGTTAGAGCTGGAGGAAAACAGAAAACACTACAGAGGCTCAGGCTGAGACGTGCTGAGTCCCTCCACTCAAGCTTTTCATCCAGAAACCAAAACCTTTTTGTTTTCATCTGAGTCATCTGACCCACTTTCCTCCTCCTTCCGTCTCCACAGGGGGCGGCTCGGTTCTTTTGATGTAGGGTTGTATGAGATGTATGTTACTTGTAAGTGTAAAAACCACAACAGATGCTGGTCAGCTCAGCTGCTTCAGTGAGAAACCGCTAACCAACAGCTCCAAAACCAGGCTGTTGTAGTCTGCAGACAGGGCTGTGTGTGCCACATGTGGAGCTCAAGTGCTCATCTCACTGTGAGTGTTTGACTTTAACAGGACATAAAACTGAGACACAAAAACATCATAATTCACCATCTATCAGTGACACGAGCATCTCTGATAAACTGATCAGTGCACAGCAGGTGGAAGAGCACGTCTGTGCTGCGTCTGCAAATAGTTCAAAAGCAATCAAGTTTTTTTTTTGTTTTTGTTTTTTTTTTTCAGTTAGTGAAGTGCTGAAAAGTTGGGCCACATGGTAAAAACTGAAATCTAAGTGTTTTTGTGATATGAGTAAAAATCGTCATGTTTGTCCCATTTAACTCACAAATCAAGAAACATTTTCAGAATATTCAAGGACAAAAATGAAGCCTGAACGCTTCTGACAGGTGAAAAACAAATCTGCAAATGAGTGAGAAAAAACTTCACTTCAGTTATCTTGAAATTAGATTCATATGTAAACACAAGAAATTGTTTTCTGAACCCACTTGCAGTTTTTCTTACTCAGCACAAGCAATTCTACGGAAGCAGATTGGCACCAATTTTGATGGAGATGGAAAGTGATTAGAAAATAATTTTGGGCAAATCAAGATTAAAGTGGAAATGACAACATGAAAGACATCTAGACGTGAATATACATATACAGTTTGCAGTTCCATCACCTCAGAAATTGGCGAAACACCTGGGACTGTTATTTAGGCTCCAGCAGCCACTACAGTCGCACTTGTGGCAGTTGAAGAACGAACTGTACTACAGGTAAACATCAGGGCAGGGGATTTCCACAACTTTAATCTGGAAATTGTGTTTCAACTTCATTCTTGAAGTCATGACTTAAAGTCATAATCACAGGTCCTTTAAAATCCTCAAGGATTATTATTCTTAGGGATGCACAGTATGTATCGGTGTATATCAGTATTGGCTGATATTGGCTTTGAAATGAAGCATCAGCAGATATCAGTGAGTTATTGACCGATATAAATTAATGAAATACCAGACTTGGGCACCATGACCCTGGTGCACAGAAAACATTCATAGAACAACATGTGAACATTTCCTCAATTGGGAAAATGACCAGATTGTCTCTGGTTGTGGGAATTGTTTTGATTTACTAAAGAAGAGCATTAAGTAACTAAATATTTTTGAGTGGGGGGAGATTGCTCAACACAACTTAAATCTTGATTTGCTCATAAATTTTTCCTCCATCAAAATTGGCCCAAAACCGTCTGTACAATTCAGACATGATTTTTGTCTCTAAAAGTCTTGAAATCAGACATTTCTTTTGACTGGTCTGGTGAATGTGGCTCATATTAAGTCTAAAAAACTTTTTTTTTTTTTAAATTACAAAAAGAATGTGACCTAAGCACTGGCCAAGATTTTAATTTTTGCTGTGCAGACTCAAACCAAGATGAAAAGTCAAACTCCTACAACCCTTCTTTAGTCATTACATCATCAAGAGTCTTTTTAATCTCCTCTTTTTACTTTTCTCATGTCATTACTTTTGTCATATGTACATTATCTCAAGAGGTTGTATGTTTTTAATTTGTTACAAAGATATCTGCTGTTTTTCAGCATGTGAACACTCATATCCTTCAGTTACACTTTTTAAAGAATGGGGAGCATTCAAAAAATCCTCCATGGACAAATGTAATTGTTTTAAATAGAGATAGTGCATGTAAAGATTTCGACATTACTGTGCTGTGAGTTTGTCTTTTTCATCCAGAGCACACAGGATTCTTGAGTAGACTCCTGAAAGCAGGTGAAGATCTTCCATGGAGGCAGAGTTGATGGCAGACACAGCAGGACCAAATACAAATATTAATATTGTTCATCCGCTACAGTTAGAGCCTCTGCTCCATCGTCTTCCTAAAGAAAAGTCTGGATGTTTAGAGGCTTTTCTTGTTGTGTTATTGAACACATTGTCATCGCAGCTCCAGGACTTAGTGTCGCTGCTTACTCGGATGATTCCAGCAAATTCCTCTTCATTTTCAATCCAGATGAGGAGTTTGTGTAAAAGTTACGCTGATACAACCGTCAATCATCCAAAGATGAAGAAGAGATGAAACCATCTGCAGTCATAACCTGCTTCCTTTTATTTTCTTCACCAATGATGCATTCAATGTTAAGTGTATCGTGTTGCTATGGAAACCTGTAACTGCCTTCATCTTGAGCAGCTGTTATATGGATGTAAGTGAACTGTCAAACATCACCTGCCTTAATGTTTCTGTCTTTGGAAATCAGAATATTCCAAAATGAATGTTTTGTTGAATCTAAATGTTTTTGGTGGCATTTCTGTGATCTCTCATACTTCATCTGAAAACGATATGAGCTGATCTTTTATAGTGATTATTCATGACACGTGTCTTTGAGGAGTCTGAAGTCTCCTCTTTTCATTCCCCTCTCATGTATCACAGTCTGCCTTTCTCTGTCATGAATGTGCTTCAAATCCTCTTCTCATGATGTTTGTTGTCTTACATTCTCTGCATACCTCCAACTCTTGCTCAGTGTGATGTTGAAGCAGGTGTATGTTGCCTATGCAGTCTTTATTTCAGCTATTTATTTTTCCAATGTTCAGCCAAATTCCTGCCCAGCAGGGCTCCATCAGCTCCTCTCCCCCTCCGTCACGCTGAGCTCCACCTGGATGGCCTCTCTGTGTAGTCAGGCAGCTCTGTGCTCTTAGACGTGTGTGATGTTATGTGTGATTCAATCAAGAAGCATCAAATAAAGGAAATGTTTTAAGAAAAAAAAGATTTTGTGGATGACTTTTTCACTATTTGATCATCTTTAACAGGGACAATAAACTGCATGTTTGTGTTTCCCTGGCAGGAAAAATGGGTCAGTGACATTTTTTAAGTTACCAAATTGCCAAAGAATAAGATAGAAGTTATAAGCAAGGTTCAGCTGTGAATTCCTGCTTAAATAATCATGTATTTTTCAGTTTTTAGTGCCCTTTAAAAAGAATGTAAATATGCATTATTTACTTATTCATTACTTTTTTCAAGAAATATCTTGCTGTAAAATGGAAATATTTTCAATATAATACCAGAGTGATGTCAGGGCCACACTTAAGGTAAAAAAATATATAATCAGAGACAGATTTCATACCCAGTTGCAAAATTTTAACACTTAAAATACTAGATATTTTAGCCTTGAAAGCAACAGCCTGACGTTTTTGATCAAACTTTTCATCAGGTTCATTTTGGAAGTTTCTGTTGTCATTATGATTTAAAAAGAGTAAACTGATGTTTTTTTAAGAAATGTCTTCACCCAACCATTAACCATGAGTGACAGAAAAGTTTTTGTGTTATCATTCATATTGTCTGGAAAGTGGCCAAGAAATCATAAATTCTGTCGAGGTATGTAAACTCATGAGTGCAACTGTTTTTTTTTCAATCAGACAGTCAAAAATTAACTAATAATCAGACACAATTCCAGACTTCATTATATTACTTACTAATTAATTATTTATATTACAGACTTTGTATATTAACCACAAACTTAAGCTTTTACCACATGACGTAGCATAACTGTGTTTAATTACAGGTCTAAAAAAGTTATGGTAGGTTTTTGAAAATTTGTCCTATCAGAAATATCACGTTCTTTTGTGACATTTGATCCAGTAGTTGTGATTCACAGTTAGATTGATATCACTTTACAGTTCAAAAGATTTTAAAAAAATTACAAAAATAAGAATAACTTTATCAAATCTAAATAATCAAATTTTAAAAAACAACTTATAGCATTTATATAAGAAGAACAGAATTTTAATCTGGTCAATTAGATTGAAAACTTTTTTTCCACATCTACTGCAGTAAATGGAAACACCAAGACTTTTATCGTATAAACGGATGCAGGCCCAAAATTAGAAGGGTGTAAATTGTTGCTTGAGGTGAAAATAGTCTAAATCAGAGGTCCCAAACAAGGGCTCTGTGCTCTGTGGCCCCTAGTGGATCCGTGGGTTACTGCAGGAGGTCTATGAAAGTTTTGGTTGATCATGCATTTATTAATATAATTAATTTATTATTATTAATTTTTATTTATTTTTTTGACATTTTCAAACATATCATGACAAGTTTGCATGGCAGTGGCACTAATGACCATCACTTTTGTTTCCATATTTATGTTGAGAATAAAAATGCTTATCTGAATGGCTCCTGTGCTTAATAGTTACACAATTGAAAGAAAAATAATTTACAAATAGAACATTCACATGTTGCTTTCAGGGTCAATAAATATGTTGGTAAGTGATTTTGAGATAATCAAATGGAGACCCCTCTGCATTAAGCTTCATGGCCAACACAACTGATAAAAAATTAATCTTTTGATGTTTTCAATGAAGTTTGGAGTAATATCAGCTTAGTTATATCATTTGCATGAGGCATAAGGAGTTGCCTGTTTACATTGTTGGGTGTAGCCCATCTATGCCATGCAGGATAGACAGCAGATCTACTCTATGTAGTGTGTAGGCAGTCAGTACACACCGGCATGGACGACCAGCAAAGACAGCTTGTGCTATCTGTGTGATTCATCCATGTACAGCAGGCTCTCATGTCCACTGCGTGCCCTCCTCACTCATTGTAACAAGGTATGAACATTGGGAATTAATCTGTTTCCAGTTTTCAGAAAAACCAAATGAAACAGTACAGATAAGATTATCTCTTGTTGTGTGGATGAACTCAAAAATATAGCTTCACAATTAGGAAAAAAAATTCTGTTGAGTTAGATTTTTGTGCTGGTTAAAATGAAAATAGGAATGATGATTCCAAATGTTTATCCTCCAGATAAGTAAAATTCAATCAGTGGAATTTGGCTTATCTGGAGGGTAAGCAGTGAGAAAACAAATTGACACACACAAAAAGAAACTGACTTCAATTTTGGAATCAGCATGCCCATTTTAGTTTTAATCAGCATAAAAATCTTACACAATATACATTTTCACAAATTGTTCCCAAGTGTTTTTTTAAGAAAACAGGGATCTTTAGTTCAAAAACTTGACATGATAGATAAAAACTGAGATCAGTTTTTGATTCTGCATCCAAAAATATGTCATAAACAGCTGTTAGTCCTGACTCGAGACAAATTGTGTCCCCCAGTGTTTTTCATGCTCCAAAAAAAGTTCAAACTGTCTTGTATTTCGAACAAATATTTTTGACTTTGTGTGAAGACACTAACTTGAATTCTTGTTGTCTATTTCAGGGATTCAATCAAGTTAGATTTACTTCTCCCCAGATTTATTTTTCTGCGTATCCATAACCTCCACATGTCGTGGCGTATGAAGGGGCTTTCTAAGGAATACACCTTCTCTCCTCCTGACCCACCTAAACTCGCTCTCTTTCTCAGGCTGTGAGGAACACCTTTAAAAAACAAACTCTTGGCTCCTGCCTCCACCCTATCCTGACACGTTTTCAGACCCATTACAGGGAAGGGATGTTTGGTGTCCCCGCCCTAAGGCCTGGGGTCCAGAAGGTGGGTTGTTTACACTCTATTAAAGACTTGGGTGTGATTGGTCTCCACCTGATGTGAATCAAAGACGGAGTGATTGAAGCTGACCTCCAGGGCTGTTTATTGTGCTTCGCTGCAGAGCAGAGGGGCCTGTAGGAACAGAGACACCCCATCCAGTCTCTGCTGCTCTTCCCCCCATTGTTGCTACCAACAGACTCACTGGAGACATTAAAGCTACAAACTGGACAATACTCGGGACTTTTTTTAGCAACTCTTACTAGAATTGAAGCATGTACAGTGTTCTTGATAAGACGTGAAAAAAGTACGAGGAACCACTGCACATGTTGCTGTTTGGGGAAACTACAGGAATGAAAGAGCATGAAATCTGTTCACAACAAAGGCAGGTTTCCATCTTTCCAAATGAACTTTAAATGGCTTTAGAAGGAATTAATATGACTGTTTTTGATCTGATTGATTTATATGTTCGATCTATGTGTTTGATCTATGTTTTTTGTTTTTTTTTGTGGATGCTCACCTGTAAATGTGAACCTGAAGACACGTTGTTCCAGTAAATAAAGAATAAGTAAGGCATAACTGTCAGTGTGCTGAAGGTTTGGGTTTTACTTTTCCGAACTTAAAATGGCATCAAGATATTTAATACTTGTCCTCGTAACAAGTCTGACATCACCGAAATACTCAACTTAAATCTTTACATAGAGTAGTTCCTTTGTGTTTGTAAGACTAAATATTCTTGAATACCCCAAAAACTAACTTAAAACCCTGTTAAAACCATAAACTGTATAATGAGTGGACGTAATGACGTTCGGCTCAAACTGAAGCCTCCAGCAGATGCCCCGCCCCCTGGTGTCTGGCTGCAGTATAGGTCATAAGCCCCGCCCCCTGGTGTCTGGCTGCAGTATAGGTCATAAGCCCCGCCCCCTGGTGTCTGGCTGCAGTATAGGTCATAAGCCCCGCCCCCTGGTGTCTGGCTGCAGTATAGGTCATAAGCCCCGACCCCTGGTGTCTGGCTGCAGTATAGGTCATAAGCCCCGCCTCCCCATGTATTCCAGATATGAGCCGGGAAAACTTAAAAAAATTACGACACTTGGTAGAAACGTTTCTCTCATCCTTATTGTGAGGTGGTATGATGATGTCATTTGGCTGCATGGTGTTCAGGTGTTTTTTTTCCTGAGAAGTTAGTTTCTCATTAGTTATTGGACGTTAAAAACCGCGATATAAGTTTCGTTTTACGATAGTTGACAGCTGCCGTTCGTGAGTAGTTTTTATCGGGGATATAAGAAACTTCAGCAAGGGGAGCCAAAGGGAGACTAAACCTTCTGAAGAAGAAATAAATATTTTATTTTTCTTTTTTACTTGGCTCCACCAGAAATTCTCTACTGCGCAGACTCTGGCTGCACAATGGCGGCTAGAGAAACGGGGTTTTATGGCTTCAAAATCGTAGAACGGTGACAGGCGGAGCCACGCTATCCATTCTATATACAGTCAATGAGAACGACTCAGTACATGAAGAAGTTAGTGCTGCGGCAGATCCTGATGACCATTGTGAAGAGGACTGTGAAATGTGCCAGAGGAGATGTGATGAAATCAACTGTCTTCTAGAGGAAAATCGGATTTTGAAGCATAAGCTAGCTAAAAGGGAAATGACAGCAGAGTTTCTGAGATGCTATGATAATGTAGTAAAATACTATACTGGACTTGTGAGTTATGAAACATTAAATGTGTTATTATGCCATGTTGTGCCTTTTCTGCCCCAGGGAAAGAGAAAGCTCTTTCTACTTTAATGCATCTTAGGTTGGATCTTCCACAACAGCACATCGCCCATTTATTCCATATACACAGAGGAACAGTAGGTGCTGCAATACAGGACACAGTCAATGTTCTTCATGCACGCCTGGCTCCCTTTGTGCACTGGCCAGACAGAGAGAGTTTACAATTTAGTATGCTGCATCATTTGTTGAGACCTTTGGGAAGCAGGTGGCAGCTATAATTGACTGTTTCGAGGTTTTCATCAAAAGACCATCAAACATGAAAGCCAGGGCACTAACGTTTTCCCATTACAAACACAGCCACACACTAAAATATCTAACTGGTATAACTCCTCAGGGAGTGATTTCATTCATTTCAAAGGGGTGGGGTGGGTGCACCAGCGACAAGAACGTCACAGAGAACTGTGGCTTTCTTGATAAACTTCTGCCAGGTGACATTGTTCTGGCAGACAGAGGTTTTGACATCTGAGAGAGCGTTGGGCTGATGTGTGCAGAGGTGAAGACGCCAGCTTTCACCAAAGGTCAGCAGCAGTTACATGCAAAGGACACTGAAGAGACACGATCCCTTGCAAGTCTGCGAATTCACGTGGAAAGGGTCATCGGTGCTGTCAGAAACAAGTACAAGGCTGGAATAAGGCTAGCAGACTCAGTATCATCTTTTAAATCTCTTCTTAAAACGCACTTTTACCGTCTTGCTTTTATGTGATGTTGTCGTCTTCATATTGTTATTCCTATTCTTATCACTGCTACTATCTCTTCACCTCTTTATTTATTGGCCTCTTTTGTATTTTTACCGCCCTCTTACAGAGTTAACTCACTTATTTATTTATCTATTGACCTCCATATTTATTCATTTGTTTACGAGTTTATTTTAATTATTTATGTTTTTATTTATTTATTTATTTATTCATTTATTTTTAACGAGCTGAGCGCTTCAGTTATCATTTTAGGCTGAACCTTATTTATTCACTGCTATATTTCATTGTTGTTTTTATCCTCTCTATTGTTCCTGTTTGCTTTTTTACTCCTTCTCACCTCTGGTCCTCATGGTCTCATCATAGGGTCTTGCACTGAGTGGGTCCTCTTCTCTTTTGCTTTTGTTTGACTGTATGATAACTTTTTTTTTTGTTGTTGAATTGTTCATTTCAATGTTGTTTGCTATTTGATTCACTATTTGTTTGTTTGTCTGTTGATTTTGCTGTGGATCTCTGCTGTAAAGCACTTTGTGAACAATTGTTTTTAAAGGTGCTCTATAAGTAAAGTTATTATTATTATTATTGTAAGGTACTGTCTTCAAAAAATCCTATTGAAATGGTTTTAGCATGTGAAGGAGAGGAAATCACATTCCTAAACAAAACTGTTGTTGTCTGCTGTGCTCTCTAAAAAAAAAAAAAAAAAAAAAAGTTATTGTTATGTATGTGTGTACTAGTATGATGGGGAATGTGTGAATGTGTGTCTTTGATGCAACTAAGGCCTGTCATAAGATGAATTTCTGTCACCTTTGTGTCAGACAATAAACTTCTATTCTATTCTATTCTATTCTATTCTCTCAAATATGTGTCCAAGTGTTGTGCTGTGAAGTTCTGTGAATTTGGTTCTCACAGCCATTTACAGTGTATCCCAAAAGTGAGAGAGACGTAATCCTTCATAGTGATGTGAGCAACAGGAGCGGTACAGTCTATGACCTGGAGCTATAATTTCATGGTTTCTAGCGAACCTTTTCACAGAGAGAACAAAGTTCAGTAAAATGAAGACACTGGGCACTGATACAGCAGGTTGTAGTTTCACGAAGACGTTATGCTGGACGGTCGTCGTTCAGAACACATCTGCTACATGTGCTCATCTGAGATTAAAAACTCTCTAACTCCAGCAAAGTTTTACCTATAAAGCTCAAACTTCACCTGGATGTAGAAAACCCGGTGTGGAGGTGATGTGGTGGATGTTTTTGTCTGACATGAAGCATCTTGAAGTTAATGATGTTCAAAAATAAGGTTTAAAAAATGAGTAGGGAAAAAAAGGTGTGGGAAAAATAAATCTGCACTGTTATATAAACTGCACACAGACTACAAAGTGTCATTTTGTCAGTGTTGTCCCATGAAAAGATATACTTAGATATCTGTAGAAATGTGAGGGGTGTACTCACTTTTGTGATACACTGTTTCTAACAATGTATATGTTATGTAAATATCTCTAAAAGTCATGCAGCTTGGGCTTTCTAAAAAATGTTTCTGAAATTTTTCTTTTGATATGTGTTAGAGCAGGGAAAGAATACAAGTCTTCCAATTCTAAGGTTTCATTTCATTTTATTAACGCCTGTGTACATATTCATTTTTGTTACCATGGATGGTTGAATTAAGACCATGAAATGTCTTTACAGGGTCATTCAATTTTTTGGGAAACAACTGTCTTATTACTAGACGAACTAGACTTGGATGTTAAGTGTTGCCTTGCTGACAGTTTTGGCCGTCACTTCAGCCTTCATCAGAGCTGTCAGGACTTCTTGGTGTGACGCATCTTTTTAAGACAGCTGACTGGGTATGGACACTCAAAGTGCTCCCTCCCCAGTCTCACCATCCAGAAGTCTGTCCAGGGACTTCCTGGATGTAGCAGCCGAAGTGTAATCGATGTCATAGCCAGGAGCAGGATTCACTTTGTTGACATTTGTGGGTAGAATCCAGTATGCAGGTTTGTCTGTGACTGTCTTCATTTCTCTGCACCGTACAGTAGCTTCCACTTTAAAAAACAAGGCACCAACATGAGCGCATGTCTCACCAATACCGGCCATACATGTACAATGTGCAGAGTCTACGTCACCGGTCGACCTGAGTATGACCCAAGCTTTCAAGGGGATCTTGTTCAGACGCTGGGAGTGCATGACCTTTGACAGAAAAGAAACAACACATTCATATTTATATCCATAAGAGCATAAAAAAATAATAAAACATCATGTAAAGGCATGTCTAAAAGCTTAGCTTACCTTAGCAAGCACGACCGTGCTCTCGGAGTCTCTTGGTACGTGAATTTGTAGGTCTTGCACCCATCCGCAGCAGAACTGCTGATGGGCCTCCAGCGACTTGTAACTCTTGAATTCTTGCATTGTGTACGCACTCAGCCCAAAAACAAGATAGTTGAGGATGTCCAGATAAGACAGTGGTGGGAGTAAGGCGGGGTCTTGAGTCCAATCATTCACCATTAAATGGTAATGATCGACATTATTAATACTTTGAAGCTTCTCGGTGTACCTCCTTTTTTCATCTAATTTAAGTTTGTCCCTGTATCATCCACCTTTCTTTTCTTTTAGCTTCTCCATCTCTTTAAACCTGGTTCTTCTGGTTTATATTCTTCTTTTTTTTTTTCCTCGCTAACTCTTATTGTATGTATTTCCCGCTTTTGTTTACGTTGGCGTCCCTCTAGAGATGGCGCTGGCACCCAAAATGCAGCGCGACGTGACGTCACATTCTCTATTGACTGGGGAAAGTCGAATCTGTGAAAATCTTTCTAACTTTACCCAAGTGAAGTGAACGTGCTTCACCTTAACATCAAGTAGCAAGTTTACCACTTTTAAACTCGCAAATTTACCACTTTTGAAAATTGTTTTTTTTTTTCCTCTAAGTGACTCTAATGCACCGCTGTAAAAAGGAGACTAAACCTTCTAGGAGAAGAGGAAATCAATGTTTTTATTTCTCTTTTTACTCTGCTCCACCAGAAATTCTCTACTGCACAGACTCTGGCAGCTCGAGAACCGTGTTTTTTTGGCTTCAAAATCGTAGAACGGTGACAGGCGGAGCCACGCTGTCCATTCTATATACAGTCTATGACTAAAACTACATACACTGACAGACAACCCTAAAGATTAGTTACAACTTACTCTTTAGCTCATAAAAGAGTCACATTTTCAGAGTTAACAGCTCTTTGGGACTGTTTTATAAACCACTATGGCTGAGCACTAAAGCAGTACACAGGTGGACTTGCATGTCATGAGAAGGATGTTCTCCATTTTTAGTCAGCACAACAGTAACCTTTGTTTTCTGTCTTTCAGGAAGAAACCTAAAAAGAAGTCATGAAAGTGAGTCTTTATTCGAGGACTTGTTTCTGTCTGTTTTCTAACGAGGAGGGGCAGAAGGAGGAGAGTGTAAGATCAACAACCTGTGAACTTCTAGTGTTCTCAGCAGGCAGATAAACACAAACGTACAATGAAAGGCCCCTTTTCTCTCTGAAGTCCAACCAGACCTCTCTCTCCCTCATCTTCCCTCTGTCTTATGTGTCTCTGTGTGCTACAACCTCTCTGATCCGTTTGTTTGATGCTCTGGATATTTCAGACAATAGACTTACATTCATGGGATTCTTTATTAAGAAAAACGTTTCCCAACTGATCTGGGGGGGGTTTCTTGTTGAAAACTGTTACAATGTTATATTTGGCTCAACTCTGTCTCAACTCTAATGAAGTTATAAATAAAAAAGATAACTTTAAATCCTGTTTAATGTACAGTACAGGCCAAAAGTTTGGACACAATTTCTCATTTAATTTGCGTTTTCTTTACTTTCATGACTATTAACCGAACTGAGCGTCCCTCATTTCTTTAAGTAATAATGATCAAACACATTGAATGAGAAGGTGTGTCCAAACTTTTGCCCTGGACTGTACATGCCATTAAATAAACCACAAAGACAAGATGTATTTTGTTCAAACTGAGAAACTTTATTGGTTGTTTTGCAAATATTCACTCATTTTGAATTTGATTCCTGCAACATGTTCCTGTAAACTGGGACAGGGGCAACAAAAGACTGAGAAAACTGAGGAAACAGCTGTTTGGATCATTCTACAGGCGAACAGATTCATTGGAAACAGCTGAGTGTCATGATTGGGTATAAAAGGAGCATCTCCAAAAGGCTCAGTCCTTCACAAGCAAGGATGGGGCCAGGCTCACCACTTTGTCAACAACTGCGTGAGCAAACAGTCCAACAATTTAAGAAGTTGTCTACACAAGAATGGTTTCAGGATGAAACCCAAAAGTATTGTTGTATTTTAGCCTCCTGTTTACACTGAAATAACGTTTCAGCCGACCTAAAACGCAAACTTTTGCGAACGATGATGTCATACTCAGCTCTGCATTAAACCTCCACTGTGACAAGCGCAAACCACAAAACAACAACAATAGTGACCTACCTGTGATGGTATGGGGGTGTGTTGATGCCCATTGCATCATGGGTAACTCACATCTGTGAAGGCAGCATTAATGCCGAAAGGTACAAACAGGTTTTGGAGCAACACATGCAGCCATCCAAGACACTTTGTCTTTTACAGAAACGTCCCTGATTATTTCAGCAAGACAATGAAACCAAGACACATTCTGCTCCTGTTACAACAGCGTGGCTCTGTAGTAAAAGAGTGCAGCTACTAGACTGGCCTGCCTGCAGCACAGACCTGTCTCCCATTGAAAATGAGTGGAATATTATGAAGTGCAAAATACCATAACAGAGACCCCAAACACTTATCAAATGTTGTTAGACGGAAAGGTGATGTAACAGTGGGAAAACATGAACCTGTACCAGCTTTTAAGAACATGTTGCAGGCATCAAATTTAAAATGAGTGAATATTTGCAACAAAAAAAACACAGTTTACCAGTTCAAACAATAAGGGAAGCATTTAGGACTAAATAGATTAGATATAGAGAGAGCATTTTAGAGAAGCCAAGTCTGTCAGAGGAAAAGCTGGTCAGAGGTTCACCAGTCTGTGAAAAACAACTTAAAAATTGAGGAACATTTGTTTAAAAAAAAGTAAAATCAACACTTTAAATATCCTTAAATCCAAAGCTCATAAAATCACAAAAAGAGTCCCTTTCTGGAGAACTCTCAAGAGAAAAGGAGAGAGGACAATGCAAGAAGGATATAATTTTGAGACCCTCAAACAGCACTGTAACACAACTCAAGCAAACATGACTTTAGTCGAGTTTACTGCATCAGTTAAAACAAGCCTGACTCTGTAGTTCAGATCAATGTATCAATAAAAACAAACATGACTCAGTCGTGGAGAAAACTGCAGTGACAGTAAAAGAAATAACTCTGTAGTGGGTATCACTGCATTAATAAAAACAGACATGACTGTAGTTGTAACCACTGTATCAATAAAACAGACATGGCTCTATAGTGGTGATCACTGCATTAATAAAAACAGACGTGACTTTTTAGTGAAGATGACTGCATTAATAAAAACAGTTGTGACTCTGAAGTGGAAATCACTGCAATAATTGGAAAAGAAGTGACCCCATACTGGAGATCACTGCATTAATAAATAACAGACAGAGCTATGTAGCGGAAGTCACCGTATCAATAAAACAGTCATGACTCAGTGGTGGAGAACACTGCAGAAATAGAAAAAGAAATGACTCTGTAGTGGAGATCACTGCATTAATAAAAAAATAAAAATTAAAACAGAAATTTTAAATGAACTGATGCAATGTGAAGAACTGTTCTGTGGTCAGACAAAAAAAAAAAATTATAATTCATAAATCCAACAAAGAGTAACTCTGGCCTGAGTACAAAATGCTCATTGGCTGTGGTGGTATATCAGAGTTTTGTGTCTCATCATTTCCAGAGAATTATTGCAGCTCTAACATACAGGATCCAAACTGCCTCAAACTTCATGTCCAAGCTCAGCACCTTACCAAGCACGTCTCCAGTGAAGTGTTGTTTCTGATGAGGGCTGGGTTGGTAGATTTTAGGGCTCCACTAACGAGCAGATTACCTGGAAGAGAAGCTGGACACAAGGTGGATGTGATTACATCTGACTCAACAACTTGACCTCTTCAAAACCCCTGACACAGTGTAAAGAGTCTGCTCATAAATATTATCCTGTGACAGCAGCTCTCCGTGCTTTAGGTGGAAAAACAAACCTGTCAATCTTTCACAGCGGGCGGTCAGATAACCATCTGGAATAATGCAGAAAATCTGTTTTCTGCCTGAAGGTGGTTCAGTGGGATGAATTTAGAGATCCCAAACAAAAACAGTGTCTCTACATTTCCTAGTAGTTGGATGGATAATAAAACAAATAAAATACAAGCATGAAGTTATGTTTTCGTCTCTTGTGAAGCAGCTCAAAGATAAGGTCCATGTTCTCTAAGCTGTGTGCAGATAAACACAGACACCACCAGACAAAATCTGTGAACTGTGTTTGTTGACTGCGTTCACCTTATCTGGACCTGGTTTGTGCAGAGGAAGTTTGCTCTGCATGTGTGTGTGAGTGTGTATAAGAGAGAGAGAGAGCATGAGTGTGTATGTGTCAGTGGGTTGTGTAATTTAAGATGAGAAGTATTAACACATCTCAGGCCATGTTTTTCTCACAGATGAGCTTCCATAGACCTCTGATAGAGCTAAAACCTTCCCCCTGGCTGTTTGTGTACATTTCCTCTCAAGGACACGGTGCTTTAAGTCCAATCTCAGTATTGACCCATAGTGGTTGAAATGCATTTATGTGTGTTTAGGTGTGTGTTTTTTTACAGTCAGTGAGCTCAAAGTGACTAAAGTGTGAGTTATTTGGTGAAAGTTGCAGTGTGTGATGTGTGTGTGTGCCGACTGAGCTCTCAATGTGCTTCTTTAAGGTCATCCAAAATATTCGCCTCACTCTTGCAATGTGACTCCACCCCATGTGACCCCTCATGCAATAACAACCACGTCTAATTCATGAGCCTCTTATCTCAACTTTAAAACTCCAGGACTTCAGGGAGGGGGGCAACGCTCTAGACCCGGGGGGGGGGTACAAACCTCTCTCAGAGAGGGCCACAATTGAATCTGCAAGAATGACCAAAAAGCAGCAGCTCTACAGCTCTACAAACTACTATTGAAGGGGGGGTGATTTCTGTAAAAATCTGTCTCTGAGTGAACTCAAACTTCCTTATTTCATCCTCACAGACTGATGAAACCCAAGCTCGACTGTCCCTCAGGTGTCACTTGCTGCTCCTGACCAAAGAGAGTGTTCTCCATGAGGGGCAATATGGAAAAATGTTAAGGGATATTTTTTCGTCAGGATCAGTATTTCGATTTGATCAGGATTGTTTTTCATATTCAGACTTTTTTGACCACAACACCAACAACATTTTCCGACACAAATATTTCTGCTCCCTTTTAGCAACTAATCTAGTCTCGTAGCTTCTGATGGGTTTTTTTTTTTAAGTCTCAACTTTTCACATCATGATAAATTCATTTATCTTACGAGTTGTTGTGTTTTTGCTGAATGTACAGAGCTTTCGCTTTTTACAAGCACAGTCTGGATGTAGTTTAGTGGGACCTTACGAGCAAAACTTCAGTTTGTTTGTGACCTTGACAGAAAATATAAATGTACCCACCATTTGGAACAGGATTCATTATAGACTTAGTTAAAACATTGTAAGATAAAAGCTGGGGACATACCTGCTCTGACTTCTACATTTTCAAGTCTTGGGCAAAAAGTCTATGAGGCCTCATCAGCTCTGGAGTACCTAGTGGGTGGGGTTTTTGTTTGTTTGTTTGTTTGCTTAAAGGGACTGTGAGGACTTTTTCAGTTATCTTAAAAAAAGTCTGATGTATAAATATATGCCTGATAATAATCCCTGACTCAAAATGAGATTATTATGACTAAAATAGGTTATGTTTAAATGCTAATTCCTTGCTTCACAATTGGGTCAGACAGGACCAGATTGATTCACGACAAGTCGAAGTCACTATGACGATAAGATGCCAGCTAAAAAAGTTTAGCAGTGAGAGGCGTGAGCGAGAAGTGAGATCTGTGTTTTTCTCTTCTAAAAATGATTTCTGCCATTTATTTGTCTGTCCGACGAAGAAAGGAACAGGAGAGCAGATGAAAGCTAAACAGGAGAGTGATAGAGCACGGGATAAAACAGGGGTTAATCTGTTTGTGCCAATGTTCACTCGAACCCACATGCAGCAGTTAAACTGATCTTTTCAAACCTGAGAGTCTATCAATAAAATGAAGAGCCAGGTTACGTTTGCTCTGCTTGGTGAGGTTGGAGTTGGTAGATGAGCCCTGGTAGGACACAACCGGGGTTCACCAACGTTACACATTACGGGCACTTCTTGGAGCTCTGGGCTGTGTGTAGCACTGAATATAGCCGGCTAATAAACTACGGTATCACTGTTATGGTATCACTATTGATAAATACATTACCTCCTCGCATTGAATAGGTGAAAATCTGTCTTGAACAAAGAAAAGTTGTGTTAAAAGATGTAATCTCCATTAATCTTTCACCACACTTTGCGCGAATCGCCCAGCCAGAGCAGTAGCTTCAATCCACTTGATGTGGACTCTCCTCACTGTCCTTTTTACTTAACACTCCACTATTCTAACAAGACTTTCTGCTCAGCTTTGGAGACTCTCGGTTAAAACTGATCAGCTGCTCCTGACATATCAGTTTGACCTGAACTGACTTATTTGTTTGACTTATTATCTTTAGGTAAATTCATCAATAAACTGTGCAATACCTGTTTCAATCTGCAGTATCTGTCTGACAGTTTATCTTGTTATATGTATTACGCAAATCATTGTTTCATCATTTGCTATTGTTCCAACCCTATTTGTGATCTTTATCCTAATGTTACCTTGTTTGGGTATTCTTTGCTTTATTGCTAGTTTTAAAGGTACATTTTGCTTATTTGCCGCCTATTCCATTACCTAATTCTCTTATTCCAACTGCTGCGTTTGTCTGAAGAGCAACAGTATTATTAAATTTCAACCCTTGGATTAATAAAGTATTTCTGAGTCTATATATATATGTGTGTGTGTGTGTGTGTGTGTGTGTGTGTGTGTGTGTGTGTGTGTGTGTGAACGTGTCTACATGTTTGTAAAAAGAATACACAAGTGTTCAAAAGTTCAAAAGTATGTGTAATGTTTTATAGTGTGTGTTGTAAATTTAAATTGTATAGAATCATATTTACATTGAAATGGTCTGATATTGGGGCTTTGAAAGAGACTTGAAGACACATGCTCACATGTGCAGCAAAACTATAAACTAAAATTAAAAGAAGAGAAAAGAACATAAATAAATGAAGATTCTGAATGAGCACCTGAGTTTTTAGTAGAGATTTTAAAAACAAATCAGACATTGGTGTTTTATTATGTCTTTCTCTAGGGTGAGTGTCAGCTTGTATTTTAATTCTCAGACTCTTGACCACTTAAAGGAGGCTTAGCAGTCCTTCTAATGACCATCCTGCCAAGTATTAACGACCACCAGGTTATTTTTAGTCTCTCCATGAGATTTAACACCATCAACCAGACCAGCTGGTTAAATGGCTAAGGAGGAAAACTGGACAGCCTCCATACCCCAGACTGTTATTTAGACCCTGGGTGTATTACCAGGACTAGAGTCCTCAGAGCGGAGCTTAGAGGAGTGAGGAGCAGGGAGGAGTAAGTCCACCATCCACCGCTAGATGGCAAAAAGAGACAGAGCAGTCTCTGGCATGAGGAGCTGCCGCTGCCATAGCGTGAGGGCTCAGGGGCTGGCCTTGACGGAGGAGGGCCATCCAGCTTATTTCCAGAGTCTTGAATCATCCACACATTGGAGCAGGAATAAGCACGCTGCTTTGACGCACACTCCAGACAACGAGGACTCCTCGTGGTTTATCCCGGCCGGCATCACACTCCGCAGGAGCAGGAGGAGCAGCCCGCGGACCTAAGGGTGACTCACGGCCAGCTTTGTGTGTCCCCCCCCTGAGGAAGGGCGAAGAGAGAGGAAACTTCTCCACGATGTCAGGGCTAAAAAAGAGGAACTCAAACCCCTCCGCGGATGGGGAGGAGGACAAACAGGTCACGGAGAGGATGCTCGCTCCGTCAGGCGGCGGGGAAAAGGGAGACTCTGGCCGGGGCGGAGGACCAGGAAGCGACGACAAGAGCCACAGCAACGCCGCCGGAGGAGACGGGGGTGGGGAGGTGGTGGTGCTGAAAAGAACTATAACCCTCCTGAACGGCGTGGCGATTATCGTGGGCACCATTATAGGCTCCGGCATCTTCGTGACACCCACCGGCGTGGTGAAGGAGGCCGGCTCCGTGGGGCTGTCCCTGGTGGTGTGGGCGGTGTGCGGAGTGTTCTCCACCGTGGGGGCTCTGTGTTACGCCGAGCTGGGGACAACCATCTCTAAATCCGGTGGGGACTATGCCTACATTCTGGAGGTGTACGGCTCGCTGTTAGCTTTCCTCAAACTCTGGATCGAGTTGCTGATCATTCGACCGTCCTCGCAGTACATCGTGGCGTACGTGTTCGCCACCTACCTCCTCAAACCGATCTTCCCGGTCTGCCCGGTGCCGGAGAGCGGAGCCAAGGTCGTGGCCTGTCTCTGCATCCGTGAGTATGAGCGCTGAACCCGGCGGAGCCCCGCAGCCCACGGGGATGCCCCACACTCCTTTATTTACTTCTTTAAGTGTAAAATCATGGTGACATTTCTCCTGCTCTTTTTGTTTTGGGGGTGTATTTCATGTTGGGATGAAGTGGAGACACCTGCGTGGGGATGAGGAAACAATAGGAAGAGTGTGTGACTCAGTGTGTGTGTGTGTGTGTGTCACAGTCATGGAGTGGATCTGATCCTCTCACACACAGTGAAGAACACGTGTGATGTCAGATTGTAAAAAGGCGCGCAGCCTCAAACGTAGTGCTGCAAAAATTCTGCGTTATTACATCAGCTGCTAATGCTTAAAGATGCCCACACACACACACACACACACACACACACACCCTCACACTCTCATCACTGCCTGATTCAACACGTCATATGGTTCACTCTTAAAATACTCCAACATCCTTATCATCCACAGAAATGATTGAACTGTTTGACTTTTTAAATCAAATATTAGTGGATTCAAGAAAAAAAAAAGTCCTAAGTTTTCTCAGGAAAAATAAAAATAAATCATATAATTTGTCATATTCAAGTATATAAACTAAAATTTCTCTGAACGATTCTTATGAAATTTGACCATCAATTTTCCAAAATGATTTAGTCATTATTGTAGAAATTCCTGTAACCGAGACCAAGTCGAGCTTTGCAATTGCCTGAGGATGAGTCCAGGGTGTAGCCTCTCTCTCACCCAATGACAGGTGGGATCAGCTCCAACCACCCACGACTCTGAACAGGACCAAGTAGAAGGATATAAAAGTGTTTGATCTCATCTGTGTTATTCATCTCTGAATAATGATTGTGTTTGATGAGATGAGCATGATTGGTTAAATCAAAATGAAATTCCAGTGTGTGACTCTTTCTGATTTTCTTCAGATAAAATCAGGATTGTTAGGGTGTCCACTCATCCTTAAAAAGTCTTAAATTCATGTATCTGAAATTAAGGCCTTGAAATGCAGTGTTGCCAGTTTTAGCTGGTTTCCACCTGCTTTTGAACATGTTGGGCTGGGAAAAATAGCGATGGGTTGTTAAAGTTTGGGCTGCTTAGCTGGTTTATAGAAAATATTCTGGGGAAAATATCAACAAAATAGTTGATATTAATAAATTTACAATTTAAACATTTGAGTAAACTGTTCAACTCTTAACATCATGCTTTTTAATAGACAGAATAATCTAATTTTATATCATTAATAAGTAATATTCATAGTTTACTCTGATGTTGAATTGGCCACTGCCAATTATAACCACATCAAAGAGTTAAACCAGGTTACTTTGAGGTGTGTCAGCCTAAAAGCCTGTCCTCTCAAGCTTGGACTTGGTGTTTAGAGCGTGCGTCATCTCAAAGTGGGAAAAATACAAAAAGTGTACAGAAAGAAATGGGAGATTGATCTGTAGTTAAATCTTCATTTGCCCAGTCCTGCAGTATAACTTCAGGGCTCATTCAACGTATTGTAACACAGAAATCCATGCATGATAAAAGAAACAGGGAGCTACGAAATACCAGGTCATGTTTTGTTCCAAGTGCCAAGTCTTTAGCAGTAAAGTTGGGTTTTGACATGATTTTCTAAGAATGGTTGAGATTTGGGCTGGTTTTTAGTGAAGAGGGTGGGTTTTAATAGGTCAGATTTGGCAACCCTGTTCAAATGTCTTAAATTCATTCAAAGTATTGGTCTTACATTCTTCACTCAAAGGTCTTAGATCGATCAGGCGGTACTGGTGAATGTTATTTTTCCCTTTCCCATGTGGTTCTTTTGGAGGAGATTTAGAGAAGCTACTCTCTTATGAGCAACAAGTTGTTATAGGAATGCTGAGTTGCCAGTTTGTGAACATGGGTTGGTGCAACTTTATTAAAAGCTGGCTAGACGACGTCCATTCGGATTATAATACAGCAAGATTCCCCAACCACCGCCTGTTTTAAGTGTTTTCAGTCTTAAATCTAGTTAATTATAAAGGTAGTAAGAGTCTTAGATTTGACTCGCCACATTCCATGATTATTCACAACATGAACATTTTAGAATTTGATGAGATTTTACCAGACTTGAACTCCTTTTTTATTTTCCTTTTAGGTGCTTTACTTGTGTGTGTATGTGTGTCTTTGAACCATGAAAGGGTTTGTGCAGAGAGTAGCCCTACTGTCTAATCTCTGAGTGGATTGGAGGCTAAATCCTGACTGAGACCACATGACAAAGCCGTGGCTGAGAGGCTTGCCTCTGTAATTCGGGGTGTGTGTGGGTGTGGGGTGGTCTGAGTTACTGCGGGGCTGTGAATCAAATACACTCACACCTTCAAAGAAATCCCTTTAGTGTAACTTATTGCAGCAGTAACCTCTTTCACTGTATAGAAGCAGGATTGTGTTTGCATGTACACACACATGCTTCATGTCTTCATGTGCCAGGTTAAGACTTTTAAACTCCTCTGTGTGTCAGGGGAGAAGTGAATATATGACCAACCTTTCACTGTACCCGGGCCCCTTCTCTTTGTCTGGCGCTCTTAAACACAGAGGCTCATTGTGCTCCGTCTCGTCCCTCTGTTGTGGCCCTGACCTGATTTAGGAGCTTTGAAAAGAACCTGCTGCCTTTGTTAATCACTTTTAATAGCATCCATGGTGAGGAGCCAAACCAGCAACCCTGGAATGTGTAATGTGTGTGTGCACCAGGGATGGGACCAAAACGCGAGGATGTATTTTGGAGGCCCCTCTCTAAAGAATTTGTGTATTATTTTGTGATTTTGTTATTCAGGTTCAGGAGCCACATACTGTACAGCCCAGTTAGAGCTCAGGTGGACCAGACCTCTAAATCACAGCACGATGATGTAGAACTAACAACAACAACTCCTTCATCCTTTGTTTTAGTCCAAAAAGTGTGAATGAACTATCTCTTCACAATAGAAATATGAAAAACCTGAGCATGACTTCAACAAAACCTCAGGTCCTTATTTATACTTGTGCATCAAAATCAAACAGATCCAGTGCATCTACACAGGAACATTTAGCCACAGGCATCTGGAACTGAACTTTAATATATTTCACATTTTGACTAATTTTTTTTTTTTAAATTAAAGACAATTAATTTTAATAGATACATTAAGTTTTTTTTCAATTTAAAAATGTTGAATTCCTCTCCACATCTGTGTAATAATCCCAATCACCTGACCTCACACACATTAACCGTACGGTCTAAGGAGCAAGCTGTGAAGAAAAAAGGTGATGTCAAACTCCTGCCATGTTAATGTGTAAAATCCATAAGTTAAAATGTATATAAAAAATGTATAAAAATGGTTAGGGTGGGCATTTGAAGCAAAATTATTGGTACACGCTGCTGACTTTTTTCTGATTCATCAAATAGTTTTTTGCCGCCCCCTGCAGTCAATAGGAGATAAAAATCCATTTAAAGACGACAAAGCTGCTGGATATGATAATCTTATAGATAAAATCTGTATTTAATCAAGTTTACTCCTGGGAAGAGTCTGCACATAACCTCATTTTTATTTTTATTTTTATTTTATTTGAGTAGAAGTTTCTTTAACAATCGTTGACATTGCAAAAATGTCTGTAGGTCTCACTAAAACATTTTTCAGATAAGTTTACTTCTTAAGCCCCAAGATCCCCAAAGGAGAGCAGGACAGAACAAAAGGCACTTTTCATATTCAACTATAGTTATATAGCACATCAGAGTAAACAGGAGAAACTCTGCTATCAACGACGTCAAGTCATACTTCCACCAAACTTTGTGCTGGTTTGAGTAATACTTGAGTTATTATTCTCAGCCAGTGTCATAAATACCGATACTGAACATGTTTCACAAGTTTTCCCTTTATTATGACACCAGAGAATTTTGAATATACCTTATAGATGCACAGATAAACTATTCATTTTGTGTATGTCATTTTTTAACAGAGCAAAAATAAGAGGATGGGGTTAAAGAGGATAACTGTCATAGTAACAGTGCAATTTATTTTTAGAAATATTATTTGAATATTCAGTAACCACAACTTATCCTGTGACAGTCTATGAACAAAAAGGCTCCAGCAAATCAGACGCTTTTGTGCTGGAGCTTCTCTCCTCCGTTATTTTGACACTTTGCAGTGGGTCGATTTTGGCCCATTGGCCACATGTTTGACACCACTAGGCTACAATCAGATGCACAGATACACAAACTTTACCTCAGCTTTCAGTAAAAGAGGTAAGGAAAACTGTGCTACATTTACATTCAACATTACAAGGTTTGAAAAAAAATATATATTTTTTTGTCACCAATAAACGCGGTAATTTCCCATCTGAAACACCTGGCGATATTGAAGCTCTTCATGCTTTAGAGCGGTGGTTCTAAACTGTTTTTCAAAAGGAGAATGTACCACAAGTGGCTTTAACATAAAAATCATTTTATTCTATCTCCTCAGTGCCAGCATTGAATTCTCTTGCATTTTCTCTTTAACTTAGATGAAGCAAAAAAAATGTTGCCTTGAAAATTAACAAGTAATTTAAAATAATAAACATGACATCCAAATCATCATGCTACTTTTGTTACATAAAACTCTTTTAACATTTAAGAAACAAAAGCTTGGGCTCTTTTACCTTTGAACAGGCATTAAAATAAAAAAAATCTGGCCTTTTTCTTGTGTTTTTGGCCACTCCTCCTTTTCTTCTGAATCCAGAGCAACTGGAGGTTTTAAAAGTATCAACGTACCCCCTGCAATGTCCTTGCATACCCCATGGAGAATTAGTACACCTGGTTGGGGATCACTGCTCTAGGTTTATATGACAACGCTTCACAGCATTTCACCCTAAAACGCAAAAAACGCACTAAAAAATATATGTCTCTACAAAAAATCTGAAGGACTTAAAATGCAGTAGTATGCATGTCAGGACTGTAGATGGCGATATAACTGCAGGTGCAAAGGTTTAGAGGCTGAAGAAGAGGTGAGCTGATCATCTGGAGTTTATAATAAAAACTTTTCTCTGACAGCAGAAATAGAACAATAGAGTAGATTCAGCAGCACAAGAACAAATGGGAGGTCGCTATCGTTGGGTTTTTTTTCGGTTCGCGTTTGGCACAATGGAGGTTTTATGCGCAAATCTGAGTATGACGTCAGCATTTTCAGTGAAAATGCCAGCTTGGCGTTTGCACAAGATCATTGGAAACGGCGTCTCAGAAAAATTCCACTCTAGAGGGTGTTTTCAAAAGTTTGTGTTTAAGGTGGGCTGAAACCCCGTTCCCATGTAAATTGGAGGCTGAAACGGAACAATGCTTTTCACCCGAAATCTCTTCTTGTGTAAACACCCCTTAGACAACAGAGTAGTTTAGTGATTTTCCAACAGCTTTCTCCTTTGAACCTGCACAGTAAAGTGCTAACAGGCTAACTACAGTGCTACAGTCTTTCTTCACCATCTAACAAGTCATTGTAGCTGAACGGTGTTTGTTATTGTAACACACTGCCCTCTACTGGTCTGGCAGTGTGTTACAATGACCTTTATTTTTTTTTATCCTTTGTTCTGACCTGATTATCGTCTGGCGTCTGTGGGAAACAAAAAGCCACAGAAGCCATACATGAAGCAGGAATGTGGACCAGGGACTACAATTTTTGACCCTTTAGACATGTTTAGAGTCGGCCATCTTTCATCAGAGAGTCATGGGGGTTCATTGGGGGGGTTTGATCCTAGGTCTGGCTTGTAACATGCCAAAGTGCTCTTGAGCCAGAGACTTTAACCCAGAGGTGTCTCCACTGCTTTTGCACCAGTGTGTGAATGAGATTATCAATACTGATGACTTTTCACACAGCAGCCTCTTTCATGCCTGTATGATGTGGTGTGGATGGCTGAATGTGACGTATCTTGTGAAAACTCTGTGATTGGTCAGAAGACCAGAAGAGACACTTAAAAAACCAAGTCTCGTCAGTTTGGGACTGTTAAGGATGCATTGTAGGTTTTATGTAATGTACTATTTTGAGTCAGATGGTGTGAATAATTATGACTTTAGGTCACAACCCCCCCACCCCCACCCCCACCCCACCCCACCCCGGCAACTGATGAGACTGAGAAGTTAAAACAAGTCAAATTGTTATTTCTTGAACAATCTTTCTGTGTTTTCTGACAGGGGGGTGTGAAGTCAGTTTTGGAGTTGTCAGTTTTAGATTTAATTAGCTTGAACACATTAGCAGAGGAGATAGAGATGGAGGAGGAAAGAAGATGGTAAAAACAGAGACAGCTTCCATTAAATAGATGTGTGCATAATTCAGTACCAGACTTCTTTCTTCTGTGAGGTTTGCTGAGGTCTGTAAAGTGTTAAAATTTAAAGTCACTCGTGTGTTTTTCTCAGCACAGGAACTTTGATGTCAGAGTTGCAGCTGGACCTTGACAATGACACTGATTATTTCTTCTTCTCTCTTTCTCCTCTGCAGTTTTGTTGACCTTTGTGAACTGCTACAGTGTGAAGGCAGCTACCAGAGTGCAGGACTTCTTCGCAGCTGCCAAGCTCCTGGCGCTCGGACTCATCATCATCATCGGCTTCGTCAAAATTGGCCAAGGTATGTTTATCAAGCACAAATACACACATGCTGCGCACATGCACTGTTAATAAGTCATGAGTATTTGTGATGACCTCTTTCCTCTATAGGAAAACTCTGACTCACATCTGCTATTTATGGAAACCAATTGGTGAACATTTCTATTCTCTTTACGTTAATTTTGCCAGGAAATAACAAAAGTCAAGTAAGCCTGAAGATCTAATGTGCTTAAGATGTCATTCTTGACATGTTTTTAAATCCTAATCAGTTATTGATTAGACTCGTTAATATCTTTAATGAAATCAATAGACATTGTTGACTAAGTTCTGGTATTTACATAAATCTGATGCGGATTTTTATTTTTGCATTTATGCAGATAGAATAGAAACGACTGCAGAATCAATAATAAATGGAGTAATCCATCCACATTATTAGCCATTTTGCTTAATGATGTCGTAATTATTTTTCCATTACACTGGAGCAGACGCGCCTCATGTCGACCATCTGCTCCAGGTAGCTTAGCTTAGCAGCTGAATTAAAGTGTCTAAAGAAAACTCTGGTTACAGATTTTCCACTTGAAGTTTAACTTGAGAAGCTGTAAAACTGAACGCACAAAGAAGTCTTCATTACCCTCTCACAAGAGCTTTATATTCAGTACATTCAACATGTTATATATCTCCTAATCTACCAAAAACAATACAATATTATAGCAATAGCTTGATGCTAGCATATATGGAAAATTGCATTGATATGCTAGAGGTTAACATACATTGATATAACTTCAGCTCTAAAACAAAATTTCGAATTTTATCACAGAAAAATATCACATATATACTTTTTATGAACAATACTTAAAACTTGGAAATGTCAAAACACTAAAAGATAAATGTCACATGCAGGCTCCAGGTTCCACAGAACTTTAAGACACTAGGTGGCCCTTTTCAGTCAATAATGTAAAAGAAACCAATATATTGACAACATGTGACTTGTGTTTTTATTTTATCTTTATTTATTCATGTCCACAGATATAAATCCAATGACCGATTTCTCATTGTCAATATAGAATCGGATTGATAAAGGCATTGGTATGATTGAAGTCTTATCATCACCCTAATCTAGAATAGAGAAGAAAGGTGATTTAGGGGACTTTGCTCTATTGATGTCTCATGTGCAAAAAATGTGACGCCAAGAGCAGATACGTTGTAGTGAATCAGGAGAGCAGACTCCCATCCCAATAGTTTTCCTTTTGTTTGCTCAGCTCTGCTCACCACAGAACTCTAGTTTGATTGACAGTATGGCAGCCATGCAGCCAATCACGTTAAGGAATATGAGATCAAACCATCATGTGATAGCAGAGAAGGGGACACAGTCAGGTACAGCATCTCGTCCCCGCTCAGGGAGAGGAGGAGAGCGCATTGTGGCGTAAAAACACGTAAATATGAGTGACCTTCTCAAACAAAGTAGCACCAGGCTGCAGCTAAAAGACATTGCTCTATTTGAATTCTGTGTTTGGTTGTTTTCTGAGGATTTGTTTGAAGTTAAAGGCTGAAATATGAGGCTACAAATAAGGAGCCATTTGAGAACTGTGCCAATCGAACCGGCTCTCTAAAAAGAACCAAACTTCCTATCACCATTTTGAACATGGCCTGGGCATTTGACAAACTACTGATCTTTTAGGATTTTAACCCACAACAAGCTCTAGGGTTTACTGAGACTGGTCCCAAAAAGAGGAAGTGGTTTGGAAAAGTAGAAAAACAGCTTTTTTCATCAGTTTTTCACTCACAGAGAAAATATTTATACTGGCCCATTTTTTTAATAGTATCATTTAGATTGAGTTAAACTGTGTTTAAATCTGCTTTTTTGCCATTCAAATTCACGGTTTTGTATTTGCTTTGCCTGTACATCTGTGTGTCATGACCTAAAATAACCCCAGAGTTAAGAAAGAGGAAGTGAAGGAGGGGATGGATGGACAGAGTCACCTTTGTGTTTGCTTTGTCCTTCTTTGAACAACACTGAAAAGATAATTGAAGGGAAAAAAAAGTCCCAGTAAGTTATGACTGTTAATTACTCCCCTTGGACTCAGTTCACCCCAGACTTGTGTTGCCCTGCTCATGAAACTACTGTACGTCTCAGCTGCTTACAGCATTGAAGTCTGTTCTCAAAGTTAATCTCAGCTCGACTTGACTCAACACAAAAGAACTTGTGTTTCATTTACTACAGCGCAGAAAGTCTCAGCTAAGAGCTGCATGTTCAAAACAACAACAGGCAGGAGACAAGTAAACGCAACACAGACAAACGACAGCATCAAAATATGACACTTCTGAAGTCTGAGAGCATGTCCACCCTGCAAAAAGGAATATGACCTGCCACGTTTAAAAAGTGCACCCTGCACATCATCATCATCATAATTTCATAACGTTAGTAACGATAATAAAAGCTATTTAACCCCTGATTTTGAGCTCTATGTGTCAGCACCTGAGTGTGATCAGAGCTGAATGAGTTTGTGGCACCTGCCCCAGATCCTCTTTGTGTTGTATGAGCTCATGTTGCCAAATCTTAAAAAAAGAAGTACTTGGAACAACTCTTTTCGACATCTTCTTTGACGTGTAACTGAAAAGCTTGAATTTACAGACCTGCTGTTCCTTTCTGTGTCCATATTCAGTCCCTCACCTTTAAACCTTTTCTTTTCAGACTTTATTCTTAAAAAAGTAGAGCCACTCTCAATGTATGATTGTAGACACTTAACTACTTGTTAAAACTTAATCATCTGTCTCACAATTAATCACTTTATCATGTCACTTAATGCAACATTTGCAGGCTGCTGTACTCATCACAAATCAAACAGTGCTCTGTCATTAGATTTAATTTCTTCTGTTGAAGCTTTCCAAGTAGCTGGTGATGAAATTACAATCATTCAAAGTACCGGACATGAAATGTTGACTTTTACCAGAATGCTGTTGTCACTTAATTTTTAATGTCAGAAACAGGCAGCGCTGCCCAACCCGACCTCAGATACTGAGAAATGACACTTGAATAGATTATTAGTGCTGGTATTCTCTTTTTAAATTGTGGATCATAAACAGACAAGTAAGTAAAAGTGAGACTACGTCACAGTTCTCACATGGCTTTTAGTTATTATTGTCTTGGGCTGGTTTGTCAGAATCTCATTGGGCGATGTTTTGCTGATATATTGACGTGA
Organism: Thalassoma bifasciatum; assembly: GCA_008086565.1. Classification (NCBI taxonomy): domain Eukaryota; kingdom Metazoa; phylum Chordata; class Actinopteri; order Labriformes; family Labridae; genus Thalassoma; species Thalassoma bifasciatum. Next base: position 1,675 of record RPOG01005410.1, on the reverse strand, counting down.
TTTTATTATAAAAAGAGTTATTCTGTTGAAAATAGTCCCTGACTTCACCTCTCTTACCTTGAGCTCTTTTTAGTAGTACTAATGGTTTGATCTGAAAGTTAACTTTTTGTCTTCATATCAAACCTGTCACTGCTGAAAAGTTTAACTCAGTGAACAGACTCACCTGGTGTGTATATCTGCCACCTTACTAGGACTGGGCAATTAATTTCAAATTAGATTAAATCATAATATGACCTGTCGCAATATTCTAATTGCAGACGGTGTAGTATTTCTTAAACCTGTGTCAGATACCAGATAAACTGGCCAGTAGGTGTTTTATACTCTACACCAGTGTTACCCAACCATGATCAAAAAATGAGCCAAATTGTTGAAACTTATCCTTTCGAGACAAAGAAACTAAATGGTGAAAAATGGCAAAAATGACCAAAAGCAGCAATAAAAATAAGTTTAAGGTGGCAAAAAATTTGGAGAAAACTCGAGAAATACTTCGAAAGTAGCAAAAATTTGTCCAAAAGTGGCGGAAAAGAGTGAAAAGTCACTTAAATGGCCAAAAACCAACAAAAATCGGCAAAAACATTCTGAAAAAAACTTGGAAAATAGTCAGAGGGCAGCAACAATGAAGAAAAAAGTGTTAAAAAACAGTGAAACATGATTTTTAAAAAATGGCCAAAGGCAGCAATTAATGGCAAGAAAGTTGCAGTAAAACTAAAAGAATAGTCAGAAGGCAGCAAAAATTGGTTCAAAAGTGCTGGGGAAAAAAGTGACAAGTGACTAAAATGAGCAAAAAAAAAAAAGTCACACATAGCAAAAAGGAAATTTAATGGGTTGTTGCCTCGCTATTATCAATGTCAGTGTTTACTTCAAACAATGTATTTGTTTTGGATGGGGGACACAAATAATTGCACAAAAAAATTTAAATTGCAACATGGAGAAAAATAATTGCAATTACCGTAGATTATTTTTGCGAATCGTTCACCCTAATGTCATAATCTGCACCCTCCTTTCCTTCATTTCTTTCCTTCTCAAACTCTGCTGTGTTCTGTACCATGAGCCACTGTGCGATGTTTATTTGTTACCTGATTCTTAGAAAGAGAATCCAAGCCCATAATAACCATTTTGAGTCGTAGCAGCAGCCCTCCTCTCGTTTGTTTGTCATCCTTTGCTGAGATCTCTTCCTAAAGTGGTGTTTTCTCCAACACCCTATTAAATCTCATGGCCTTATATCATCTTTGACGACAGTGTTTTGTGTGCTTTGGTATCTGTTTACCCTGAGATACCAGCGTTTATCTAGCTTAAGACGGAGACTGTGTGTGTGTTTCTTTTAACATTTGCTCTGGCTTACTGTCTTTAGATCGGGCAGCAAGAACTTTCCCCACAAATGAGGGACTTTTTGAGGAACCATGAGCATTTTGAATGTAACAACTAGGGTCTAAATTTGGCTCAAGGGTAGTTGCTCTATCGCTTGAAACAGCCTTTCCCGGGAGGTGGAACTTTCTAGGGCCCTGTTTACACAACAGCGTCTCAGCTGAAAACCCCAAAAACATGTTGAAAACAATCTGAATATTTGACTATGGCACTTCTGAGCCACCGTAAGCCTTACATCCTCTCCACCTGGAGCTTCTTTATACTAAGTTTGGCACACACACTTGGGTCAGACTATTATGCTTGTTTATTC
>RPOG01005409.1:0-26128 GCA_008086565.1 Thalassoma bifasciatum | reverse complement strand
GATCCTCTTCTGTTGAAAGTTTTCATCGCCATCAGTGCAGCTTTATTCCAGGTGAATCAGAATAAAAAGTTCTGTTCATTAATGATAGCGCATTAAAGTTATGCACAGTATTGAACGAATGCCACTGATCACCGGTGTTAATCATTTTGTTTGTTTATATTTTCCAGGATGGAGATCCAATGCAATGCACACACAAATGTACATGCTTGAGGGGGGATCCCGATGGAACATCAACCGTGCTCGGGAAGCAGTGCATCTAAGAAGTGCATCACACTCCAGGATCTATGATGTCCGCCTCATGTGCAACCTCAGTTCCCTCAGCAAACGAGTTCTTGGCCGGTCATTGATCCCAGAGTTTATTCCACCCGGGAGACCGACTGGTGAGATGTTACAGAGGATGATATTACCAACAACAAACAGCGGGCATCTCCCCTGTTCTTGTATATTAAAATGAAAAAAATGCATCATTTTAAGTGCTGTACATTCTTTTTCCCCACTTTTTTTTCACATGACCTGTTCTCAATAGATGAGCAGATTGCTGTGGAATATCTGCTGGCTCNGATCCAATGCAATGCACACACAAATGTACATGCTTGAGGGGGGATCCCGATGGAACATCAACCGTGCTCGGGAAGCAGTGCATCTAAGAAGTGCATCACACTCCAGGATCTATGATGTCCGCCTCATGTGCAACCTCAGTTCCCTCAGCAAACGAGTTCTTGGCCGGTCATTGATCCCAGAGTTTATTCCACCCGGGAGACCGACTGGTGAGATGTTACAGAGGATGATATTACCAACAACAAACAGCGGGCATCTCCCCTGTTCTTGTATATTAAAATGAAAAAAATGCATCTTTTTAAGTGCTGTACATTCTTTTTCCCCACTTTTTTTTCACATGACCTGTTCTCAATAGATGAGCAGATTGCTGTGGAATATCTGCTGGCTCAGTCTGGCAGAGGAAACTTGCTGCAGTCACAACCCCACAGGGACCTGGACATCGCACCATCAGACATGCAGGATGAAATTGATGAGGACGACTATCCTGATGGAACCATGAGTGACCTGTCTGACATTCTGGCTAAAAAGCAACCTCAGACCCTCATAAGAGCAAGTCAGCCAGAAGTGTCCTCTCCAGAGACTTCCGGANTCTTGGCCGGTCATTGATCCCAGAGTTTATTCCACCCGGGAGACCGACTGGTGAGATGTTACAGAGGATGATATTACCAACAACAAACAGCGGGCATCTCCCCTGTTCTTGTATATTAAAATGAAAAAAATGCATCATTTTAAGTGCTGTACATTCTTTTTCCCCACTTTTTTTTCACATGACCTGTTCTCAATAGATGAGCAGATTGCTGTGGAATATCTGCTGGCTCAGTCTGGCAGAGGAAACTTGCTGCAGTCACAACCCCACAGGGACCTGGACATCGCACCATCAGATATGCAGGATGAAATTGATGAGGACGACTATCCTGATGGAACCATGAGTGACCTGTCTGACATTCTGGCTAAAAAGCAACCTCAGACCCTCATAAGAGCAAGTCAGCCAGAAGTGTCCTCTCCAGAGACTTCCGGAGAATTTGGACCCAGCACATCACCTCAGGTGCAATGACTGCAGGGACAGTATTTAATAAAACGAAATATGAAAAGTGGCCATTATTCACGCACTTGTTTATCTTAGATAGAGAGAAAAAATGTATACATATAGAAAAAAAGGATGACTAACCTGAAAACCCAGCTACCATTGCACCTGTAAAAATAAGAATACTCACCTGTGGAAATCAAAGGACTGACTAGAAAGTAATAGTACCAAAACACCTGTCAAAAGAAAAATAATCACCTGTGAAAAAACACAGTACTGACTAGTAAAACGCCTGTAGAAAAATAATACTCACTTGTAGAGAAAAACAAGGCAGCTGAGTAGAAAAACACGCCACCAAAACACCTGTAAAAAGATAAATACCCTAATATCTTAGCTGATTTATGAATGTTTTCCTCTGGGTGCTTCATTGATAAAGCAGTTGATTTTGCAATAAATGACATTTTTTTCTTTAAACCACTTTCCTCTCTTAGGTGTCCCAGCCACTCACAGTTCCCTCCAATCCTGACTGTGCTGATGATGACGCTGCAAGTCGACCTAGCACATCACAGCAGGTTTGTTACAAAAGGAGAATACTTACCTGTGGAAAAAACAAAGGACTGTCTAGGAACAAAACTTACCAATACACCTGTAAAAAGAATACTTACCTGTGGAAAAAACAGAGGACTGTCTAGGAACAAAACTTACCAATACACCTGTAAAAAGAATACTTACCTGTGGAAAAACAGAGGACTGTCTAGGAACAAAACTTACCAATACACCTGTAAAAAGAATACTTACCTGTGGGAAAAACAGAGGACTGTCTAGGAACAAAACTTACCATTACACCTGTAAAAGGAATACTTACCTGTGGAAAAACAGAGGACTGACTAGTAAAGCACGCCACTAAAACATCCATTGAATGAAGAATAGTTGCCATATTACCGTTGCTTATTTATGAATGTTTCCCTCTGGGTGCTTTATTGAAAAAGCAGTTGATTTTGCAATAAATGACGTCTTTTTCTTTAAACCACTTTCCTCTCTTAGGTGTCCCAGCCACTCACAGTTCCCTCCAGCCCTGACGGTTCTGATGGTGACGCTGCAAGACGACCAAGCACATCACAGCAGGTAGTCAAACTAATTGTAAATCACCTGTTGTGTGATTCATATACAAGTCAAATTAGCAGTAAATCTCAAACAAATAAATAAAAATATTAGTCACATTGAGTATAGAAAAAAAACGTGTTGTGTTTCTCTTCTCACTTTTTAGGATAGCAGATGTGATGCAAGGGGCTTTCCAGGATGGGAGAATGTGGACAGCTTAGCTGAGTTTCTTGTCAGCCTCAACCGCACAATCACAGCCTTGTCAATAAGAGAAGTCCATGAGATTGTGCGGTTGTATTCCCTTCTGCATCCCATGGACAAATCTCCCACCAAGTANAGGTCAACAAGCAGCTGAGAGGTGAATTTCATAACCGACAATGTTGCATGTATTCAAAGAATTTGATAACAAACCCTGCAATCAATGATGAGTGGGCATTGTGCAAATAACGGAGATCAACACAAAGCATGTCTAATCAAAGTTACAAGCCTGCTTTGTGCATTTTGTTGTGTTTAACACTTGTTTTTTTTATTCAGATTGTTCATGACCCATGGCCAGGCAGCCCAAAGACCAGACACCAACAGAGTCTCTGAGTGTGTGTGCCTCAAGCTGTGCAAGGAGTACCAGCAGGCAAGAAATAGGCCCAAGGACTGCAAGGATAAAACCTTGCCCATACCACAGTCCATCGTCCGAGCATACAGCCACATTAAACAGCTGCTTGAGGACAACCAGACAATTCAGGGACAGAAGAACTTGATGCTGGTTACCATTGATACCACCACTGTTTCTGCCTGGTAAGATAATTTTTTGATTTTCTCTGGTTTTCATGGATTTAAATGGCAACTGCTTTGTATGGCTCAAAACTCCTCTGTATTTTATTCTCCCCAGGTTGCATGGAAGACAAAAAAGAGCTGACAGGGACACATTACTACAAGGTGTTCAGCTTCCTCAGAACATTTCTGTGGCCAAGGAACCCATGCCAGAGCCAAGACCGCTCCCTAAAGCACCTGTTGAGCATGGACACTTGGACATGGAGTTTCAGGAGCCAGAAAATCGTGAGGGGGAAGCAGTCATTCGCTCTCGCCGTTCCAACACAACATTTGTAGCACCTGATAATCAGTCAGATCCATTTCCACCAGACCGTAGATCTGACTCTTTCACCAACCCCTCCTACCAGCAGTGGCAGCATCCCCCAGCTCCATGGTCGGCCTGGCCACCCTCTGAGCAGAAACCACTGTCTCAAACATCTTCTGCCCCACACACATTAGGTACTGCATCAACCCAAAATCAGTATTTCTCACAGCCACAGAGCTTCATGCCACCACCCTCACCTTTCGGCCACCGGATGTGTACCCCACCACCACCCTTTTACCCAGGCTGGTACCCTCACCCTCCACCATACCCCTCTCAACAGTTCCCCCCTGCAGCTTTCCATCCTCAACACATGGTGCCTTTCTCACCAGCAACAGCACCATCATCCAGTCAGTCAGCAGACTCTCGCCAGAGAAAATGGAGGCTGAAGAAGGCTGGACTTGAGGATGACGAGCGAGCAGCAAGAGGAGAGCCCCCCAAGAAACGGCACACCAAAGAGAGCTACCACTATGAGTGTAAAACATGTGGTCAGCCCAAAAACAAGAGCACTGGTCACACACAGTCAAAGGGGAAGTGGTATTGTCCTGCGTCTGGCCAGACTGTTGAAGAGTGGAGGCAGATGCTTGAGTGACGTCTCGCTCTCAGATACAGTGATCTTGGGTAATACAACAGGTATTTCCTGTGTGTAAATATGTAAATAAGTTACTCCACCTAATTATTGTATAATTTCCTGTTTGTAAATATGTAAATAAGTTACTTCAACTAATTATTTAAATATTTCCTGTGTGTTAATATGTAAATAAGTTACTCCACCTAGTTATTGTATAATTTCCTGTTTGTAAATATGTAAATAAGTTACTCCACCTAATTATTGTGTAATTTCCTGTTTGTAAATATGTAAATAAGTTACTCCACCTAATTATTGTGTAATTTCCTGTGTGTTAATATGTAAATAAGTTACTCCACCTAATTATTGAATAATTTCCTGTTTGTAAATATGTAAATAAGTTACTCCACCTAATTATTGAATAATTTCCTGTTTGTAAATATGTAAATAAGTTACTCCACCTAATTATTGCATAATTTGCTGTTTAAATATATGTAAATAAGTTACTTCAACTAATTATTTAAATATTTCCTGTGTGTTAATATGTAAATAAGTTACTCCACCTAATTATTGTATAATTTCCTGTTTGTAAATATGTAAATAAGTTACTCCACCTAATTATTGTGTAATTTCCTGTTTGTAAATATGTAAATAAGTTACTCCACCTAATTATTGCATTATTTGCTGTTTAAATATATGTAAATAAGTTACTCCACCTAATTATTGCATAATTTGCTGTTTAAATATATGTACATAAGTTACTCCACCTAATTATTGCATAATTTGCGGTTTGTATATATGTAAATAAGTTACTCCACTTTTTAGTTCACCAGTTTATTTTTTAATGAATATTTAAATAAGTAACTTCCCTGTGATCATTCATTTTATCTGGTATGTCCTACAAGTTTAACTGTGTAGTGGAGTGTTTTTTGTGCGTTTCAGTTATTTATAATAGTGTGTTTCTTGTGTTTGAGTAATGTGAGCTGTCATTTCATTAAGTCCAAATAATAACTGTAATAATAAATGTGTTTTTGACAGCCATACCTCTCTTGTCATTCCCATTGAACCTCATATCTATATTCCTCATTGACTTTGAACAATGAAGCTCATAATCTATCAAACTGCTCAAAGAATAACAAAACAAGCAAAAAGATACACAAAAAATGGTTAATTTATTGTAATTTTTTGTGAAAAAGGTTGCTGGCTAGGCTTCATTCATATTTTTATACAGAAAAGCAATAAGAAAGGCCTGAAACAAACGCTTTTCCTCTCTTCCTTCTCTTCCTCCTTTTCCCCCCCTTCCCCCCCCTTTCCTCCCCCTTTTCCCCCCTCCTTGCAGCCCCTTTTGCCCCATTTTTGGCCGAGTGTTTAAGGCGATGGACTAGAAATCCATTGGGGTCTCCCCGCGTAGGTTCGAATCCTGCCAACAACGGCTGGTGCTTCTTTTTTAACCTTTGCCTCCAACAACAGACACTTTGAGGTTGTTTGTTCGATCCGGCCGCCGCCCAGATGGCAACTGAGTATTTCACAGCTTCACAGCTCAGTGTTGAGCTGTATGTACCTTTTCATTAATGTGCACGTTTTCAGCACTGACACATGAGTCGAGCCAGTTGAAACACCACAAACGGGAAGTGAAGTGATTGAATTTGAACTTAGTCACTTATTCTGCACAGAGTTGCTGTTAGCTTACTTAGACAAGCGGCTAACACCACCTGTCGTCAGTGTGATGCAAGCAAAGGTTATGTGATTCACAGTAAAGATTTGCTGTTGCTGTGTTTGAAAAAACGTAATCCCATTCAACCTCTAATGAGCAGGTACTCGTATCAACAGTGAGCATGCTGTGATGTGATTAAAATGTTAAAATTTAACTCACAAGTAGCAAATGTTAGCTTGATTTCCAGATATCATTTACCTGGTCTTTGCAGGTCTGCAATTCTATAACCTCCACTTCAGGCCGCAAGTCTAAATATCAAATATGTTGTTGTTAATGTGTATGATGTTTTTGTACACACAACCCTTAGTGGTTAAAGTGAGATCTTCATTTCCATCTGTAAAATATATGACCTCACAACCACTTATAAGTCGTCTTGACGGTGATTCTTTAATTGATACGTAGACATACATTATAGTTGTATGAAGTGATCTAAGTGTAGTGATTTGAGACACAATCTACAATGAGATATGAACTAAAAAGGTGTTTTATAGGTTTCATTTGTAATGAACTACTGGAAAACTAATAATTATTTTTGCCCAGTCTTTACCAAGTCTACATACACTCTTAGGGACAGGGGCTCTTCTGAACATCGAACATTCAAGATATGGCTCTTTGTTTCAGGTTTTCACATCACAGATACCTTTAATATATACCTGAAATATATTTGAGCTTTTAGCTTTACACTTGGCAAATGGTTCAAGATTTGGATTTAGATTTAACATTTAGATTCGGATTTAACATTAAGATTTAGATAAAACATTTACATTTAGATTCAACATTTAGATTTAGATTAATTTTTTCGTGTGTACACATATTGAACCACATTCAGTTTTGCATGAATTTTTGTCCCAAATGACAGAAGATTGAGCTTAATGTTCACACAATGTTGCCTTTTTAACTGTGACTGAATCTTTATATTCTTTGGCCCATGAGAGCATCAGTGAATTTTGGTTTAGTTTTGTTCTGCTGTAGCAGAGATGCATCAGTGAATTTCAGTTAAATTAATACTTTTGTGTTTTTTTGCAACTTAGATCTTTAACTTAAATTTTGCAACTTAAACTTAAATCCAACTTAAATTGTTTGACCTTGTGACATTTGTGTTGTTTACTGTGTGTAAGCTTGAAGGAGGGCCATTAAATAAATACATTTCTCACTTCATTTTTTTGTGGATCTGTCTGCTTATGTCAATGTGCAGACATCTAGGGTGTATTATAAACAGACCCCCAGATTCATATTTATTCTTATATTTTATAACTTGCTCTAAATACAATCTTTTATCCTGTCGTCACCATGTGAGATCAGTTATGAAAGCAGAACATTGTTGCTTTGATTTATCCTTATTTAATAAAGGAACATGATGTTACTCTCTGTATGTTTTTATTTGTATAGTGAAACTAATTATCAAAAATGTCTAGATGATGACAGTGGATAATTGAATGTAAAAACATTGTGTAGTGAGCAGTTGAATAACCACTGGTTCCAATTTGTGGTGGCTTCTAACTTAATGAGGGATAAGATTAAATAGATTCCTGGAACTTAGTCTGGTCTGGAGCAGACAAGCTCCACAGGATAAATCTCCATGGTAACTAAGGTCATAACATATCCCACAATCCCAGTTCTGGGAATCAAAGATAAGTTAAGCCAGGATGAACAAGAAATCCTGGCTTACTCCCTTACTCCAATTTTGTGGAACAGGCCCCAGGTCTAAGTGTTTCTCTGTTCATTTGGTTAGAAGCTCAGACAGCTCCGCTTGCTGTCTGTCCTTTAAAATCACAGAGTTCCACACAGCTCCCCCCACAGGCCACAGTTTGGTTGTACAATGCTTCCAGCAGACGTAATCCAGCCACTTGTCTGTAATTTTCCTGCCAAGATAACCCAAAGAGAAGCACTTCTGTTTGAAGGTTCAGCAGTGGTTCTTTTTGGAGTCATCTGAGAGAAACCTTGAATCTGTGGCTTCCTGCTCAGGGTGTTGCTTGTCTCCAATATAACAGCCCCAACAAGAGGCACTTGCTCATTTCAACTCACAGCCAGTGCCCCAGTTAAGGTCATGATACAGACTTGAGATAATAACAAGGATTGTTGTCCATTGACAAATAGATGGTAATGTATTTCACTCCTGCTCAACAACAGTACCCCAACAAGTAGCACTTACTGCAGTAAAATATCAAGTGAGTGCATGTGTTTAGGAAATACTGCTGACAAATTGGATGAACTATAATATAAGCAAGGAAATTCAGCTGGTATTTTATTGCAGCCTGCATCACATAACATGCAAAACCCATGAGAAGCTCTTGTGAACACAGCAATCATCATTGTCTCTGTTTGAGGTGGTCTGGTTGGGCCATGGCATCTTTTAGCTCCATTTCATGTTTGGTGAACTGCCATGTGCAACTGCCCCAACTAGAAGCACTTACTGCATGCAAAGAGGTCAAGTCTGAGCTCAAGTTGGGTCAGTCAACTGGCCTTGATTTCGTCTTGCTTTTGTCCTGTTGAAGTCTCTTGAGCAGTTTTGCTGAACATCCTCTGGAGCCTCTGATGTGGCCTAAGTTCTATTACTGTCCCTCTGTAGTTTATATGCTGAAGTAATGTGTTCAAATTATGATTCTTTGCAAATTATGCAGTTTTTATGCTGCTACCATGCTTTAAACTCCTCCATCCTGGTCTCAGAGTTTCAATGCTCTTGATAGTTGCCCAAAACAACTAATCAAGAGGCTCTTAAGAAAATGGCCCATTGACATGTCCTTATTTGCATCTTTGGCGAGGCAATCTTTGACCTTTGTAACCCCTATTCACAGAAGACTTCTTGTTCCGACCTGATCTATAGCAGAAAAAACAAACAAGAGTGGAAAGGTAAGATTTGAATTTTTGGAAACCACATTCACATGGGACAAGATGTGTTCTCACAACAAACCAATGAAAATCTAATGTGGCTGTGCCATGGCGTGTTATGACATGACCAACCATCCCAACATGGAGCACTACTGCATGCAGAGAGGACAGGTCTGTGTTCAAATTGGTTTGGTCAGCCCTGCACTTCTTCTGACTTGTGATCCATTCAAGTGTCTTGAGCAGTGTCTCCACCCTTAGTTTCTATACTGCCACCATGCTTTTAACTCCAGCTTCCTGGTCTCAAAGTTTCAATGCTATTTGTGGAAGCCAAAAACAATTGATCAAGCAGTACTTAAGAAAATGGCCCATAACCAAGTCTTCATTTGCATCTTTTGTGATGCAATATCTGTCTGATGTAACACCTTGTCACAGGAGGGCTTCCTTCCTCCGCTCCAATCCTCAGGACAATAAACACTGGTATGATCTGGCAGCTGCTGTTTTTGAGACACATTCACCATGGACAATGTACATTCTCGGAACTGAGTCCACAAAACCCTCTGCGGTCAGCAGAATGACCCCAACAAAAAGCACTTACTAAAATATACTTTGAAGTTAGTCTTCCTGTTAGGGTCACAGTACAGACCAGGTGTGTCTGGTTGGAGTACAGAAAAAGCTGTACTTCCCTTACTATCCTTACAAATTATGGAATTACATACGGCTTCATCCACTGATCAAGCTGCGGTTGCACCATGCTTCCAACAAATTAATCGATCTGCTTGACAGTAATTTTCCTGCCAAAACAACCCCAAAGAGAAGCACTTTTGATGAAAGATTCAGCAGTGGTTCTTTTCAGAGTCGTCTGAGAGAAACCTTTTCACTTCACTGCTTCCAAATCCTGGTGTTGCTTTGCCCAATATGACAGCCCCAACAAGAAGCACTTGCTCATTTCAAACCAACAGGCCAGTGCCCCAGTTTGGGTCATGATACAGACTTGAGATAAATACAAGGATTGTAGTCCAATGACAATCAGATGATGATGTCTTACACTTCTGCTCAGCAACAGTACCCCAACAAGTAGCACTTACTGCAGTCAGATATCAAGTGAGTGCATGTGTTTGGTAAATGCCGCTGACAAAATGGACATGACAGAAGGAAACAAAGTGAGCAGGTATTTTTGTATGGGAGCCTGGTTCACATTACATGCTAAACCCACAGTAAGCAACCCCAAAGAGAAGCTCTTGTGAACACAGCAAACACCAGTGTATTGGTTTGAGGTGGTCTGGTTGTGCCACTGCATCTTTTGACCCCATCTCATCCACAGTAAAGGTTGGCTGTTTTTCAGCAACCACACACATGAGGGACAAGGTTTGTTCTCACAAAAACTTCTTAACAAACCCATTGTGGTCAGCAAAATTACCACACAAAAAAAGCACTTACTGCAGTCAATTATCAAGTCAGTGTTCATGTTAGGGTCACAGTTCAGACCAGGTTCCAGTGTTTGGTGGTTCCCTGATTATTTGGTTGGAAAAGGGCAGAGCTGTGCTTCTCTGTCTGTCCTTAGAAATTGTGGAGTTCTGTACAGTTTCCTCAAGAGGTCACAGTTTGGTTGCACCTTGCTTTCAGCCGACTTAATCTGTCCACCTACCGGTATTTCTCCTGCCAAGACAACCCCAAAGAGAAGCACTTTTCATGGAGGAATCAGCAGTGGTTCTTTTTGGAGTCGTCTGAGAGTAATGTTTTCACTGAACTGTACTGCTTCCAAATGATGGACAGGGAGGTGAGGGAGACAGAGGAAAAAAAGTTTCACTAAGTCACGGACAGAAAGATGGGGCAGATGACGGAGACAACAGAGGCGGGGAGAGTGAAAGACATATGATGTTCTGTTCATTTGTTTGTGCTAAAATGATCAGGATGAAAGTGTTTATGAAAACAAAGGCTAAAATGATATGTTGATCAAATGGAATTGATTTTTGTAAGTACGAATTTTACGAATCGCTTTCTTTAGGAGATGTGTAAAGTTTTGGCAAACAATTTGGATAATAATGGGATGTCTTCAAACTCATAATTGTTATTATTATTGTTATTGTTTTTTATTTTGTCATTCTCAATACAGTGTTTATATTTGTTAAACAGACAGGGTCAAAAATGTAAATATTGAATCAGTTTTTTTCCACAAAATATGTGCTCCAAAAAAACGCTGTTTTCTGGGCTTTTTGTTTGGAATGATGCTTTTTCTTGAAAATGGCCAATATTCGAATGGTGATAACTCAAAAATTAACGCAGATTAAATAAATCTGTTTTCTGAATTTAAAAGCTGAAACCCTCTTCTTTCTTTTGATGTATTCACCATACAAAGAACCCAAACATAACATTTTCAGTGGGCCTTCAAAGATTCGTGGATAAGGTAAAAAACGCTGGCGCTGGCTGGCAACTAATCATCAGAACGCTGGCGGGGAAAGAGTTAACACTGAAATGAGGGAAACTCTGAGTTTTCCATTTCACAAAGCAAGACAACTCAAACAGAGAAAGAGAGGTAACTCCAGCTCTCGGTCAGTTACCGTAGTAAAAGACGCTGTGAAACTATTCTGGTTGGGAGGCTTAGGGACCAACAATGGCACAAAAAGTTTGGGCACAACAGCTCTTGGTGACCATTCATGGCTTTCCAGCTGAGCAGATATCGCCTTCATATAACACATGTGCGCTTAACCAGTCTAATTGTGCTTTTAATTAAAACCATGCACTTGTTGAAACTATATGGTATGAGTTACCAGAAGAAAGAACAAAACTTTTCCATTTGCCCTTACACCTTTAGGGCTGCCATGCTGTATTTGACCAAAAAGCTGCCACAGGGCTTAAAACTGTCCTATTTAAAACAGAGTAGTGGGAATGATTAAAAGTGAAGTCATTCAATTCTGAGTACAAAAAGAAATTTACATAGTGCTTTATTGAATAGATGCTCAAAGTTCAGTCAGATAGCCTCAAACTAAATAAATAGCCCTGAAGATGCAGAGAGAAAGGCAGAGGGCCACACCAAGAGCCCCATGTTCGCCCTCTCTCACCTGCCAGCTTTTCCTGTTGCATGGTTACCCCAAGCACTCCATTTGAGGCTTTCCATACAAAGTCCTCCATGGGCCAAGAAGCAGGGCCATGTGCCCCAGTCACTAAGAAAGCAGCTTTTAAAGTGCACTCATCCCTGGACAACCTTCATCGCAGGGATGGACACCATGCGCCAGGGCCCAATGTCATATGTGCGATGGCCGTGAATTGAACCCGGGTCAACTGCTTGAAAGGCAGCTATGCTCACCACTATACCACCATCGCTCTGCACATCCTGTATCACATAACATGCAAAACCCACAACAAGACAACCCCAAAGAGAAGCACTTGTGAACACAGCAAACACCAGTGTCTCTGTTTGAGGTGGTCTGGTTGTGATTGGACTCAATGATATTCTCATGTTTGACCACATGACAACTGCCATGTGGAACTGCCCCAACAAGAAGCACTTACCATATGCAAAGAGTCTGTGCTCAGGTTGTGTCAGTCAACTGGCCTGCACTTCTTCTTACTTGTGTCCTCTTGAAGTCTCTTGAGCAGTTTTGCTGGACATCCTCTTGAGTTCCCGGAACCACTGATGTGGTCTAGGTTCAATGACTTGCCCCCCTTAGTTCTGCCACCATGCTAGAAACTAATCTGTCCTGGTCTTTAAGTTTCAGTTCTCTTGGAGGTTGTCCAAAACAAGAGTTCAAGCAGTGCTTAAGAAAATAAATCTTTGGTTATTCTCAGTCATCCAGGTCAAGATAAAATCATTGACAAGCCAAAAATAATACAATTGAACCGACCTTGTGTGAGTAGTTGCCATTCCTCCTCTCAGCCATGAAGCTTCTACAGTCCTGAAAGTCTGGTGTGGAGTACTAGATATTTATACACCAAGAGGCTGGTGGCGAAACAAGTGGTCATGTGACCCCAAACCAATAGACTCCTTAGGTGTTAGTGTGAGTCGTTAGCCCTGATGGGCAGTCGTTCCCCCTCCCCGCCCTCTTTTGGGAGTCCCTAGGGTCACCTGACTGCAGATGTGAAAGATGGCTGCACCTCCTTGGGAGGGCTCTCACATTATGAAAATGGCCCATCACCAAGTCTCCATTTGCATCTTTGGTGGGGCAATCTTTGTCTGATGTAACATTTAGTCACATGAGGGCCTGAGTTTGGCTGCTAAATGACATGTCTATCCTTGAGAGTGATCTGTTTTTTCACAGCACATATTGCTAACTTGGCCTCTAAACTTGAGGTGAATTTGGGGCTTTCTTTCACAAACAAATCCTGCTTCTCCCTCAGAGCAAGGAAAACTCTTGTGTCAGCTACTTTCAGCCTTTGTTGAACGTTTGAATGTTTAAACAATGTCACCCATTTACCAGTGGCTGAAACTTTACATTCTTCACCCCATAGGATGCATCAGTGAATTTTGGTTTAGTTTGTACTGCTGTAGCAGAGATGCATCAGTGAATTTTGGATTAGTTTGTACTGCTGTAGCAGAGATGCATCAGTGAATTTCAGTTAAATCTATACTTTTGTGTTTTCTGCAACTTAAACTTAAATCCAACTTAAATTGTTTGGCCTTGTGACGTTTTTGTTGTTTACTGTGTATCAGGTTGCAGGAGGGCCTTTAATTCAAAACATTTCTCTTTTCATTTTGAGTGTGTGGATCTGTCCTGCACTTATTTCAAATCTAGGGTGTATTATATACAAACCCCCAAATTCATATTTATTCTTCTTTTTTATGACATGCTTAAGCTACAATATTTTATCTTCTAGTCCAGTTTTGAAAGCAGAACACGATTAAAGTGCTTTGATTTATCCTTATTCAATAAAGGAACATGATGATGTAGAAACATTGTGTAGTGGGCAGTTGAATAACCACTGGTTCCTATCTGTGGTGGCTGCTAACTTAATGAGGGATGAGATTAAATAGATTCCTGGAGCTTAGTCTGGTCTGGAGCAGACAAGCTCCTCAGGATCAATCTCCATGGTAACTAAGGTCATAACATATCCCACTTCCCGCAATCCCAGTTTTGGGCATCAAGGATAAGTTGAGCCAGGATAAAGAAGACATCCTGGCTTACTCCCTCACCCCAGTTTTGTGGAACAGGACCCAGGTCACAGTACAGACCAGGGGTCCATTGCACAAGAGTAGGATTCAGATATCCAGGATAGATGGTTGTGCCCTGTTCATCAAATCCATCACAAGGGCACAGAGGTTCAGTCTGTTTCACAAAGACTAAGCCAGGATGAACAGACACTGAATCATCAAGCTAGGTGAAACCAGTCCTGGATCAGTGCGCACACAGGTAATTTTGCTGCTAAGACACTCCCAAACCGAAGCACTTTTGTTGAAAGAGTCAGAAGTTGTCCTTTTTGGAGTTGTCTGAGAGAAACCTATTCACTCTATTGCTTCCATACACCATTGTTGCTCTTGTCCATTATCACAGCCCCAACAAGTAGCACTTACTGCAGTCAAATATCAAGTGAGTGCATGTGTTTGGGAAATGCTGCTGACAAAATGAATGAACTTTAATTGAGGTGAACAAAGCAAGTTGATATTTTTGTTTGGCAGCCTCTAGCACAAAACATGCTAAATCCACAGCAAGACAACCCCAAAGAGAAGCACTTATGAACACAGCAAACACCAGTGTCTCTGTTTGAGGTGGTCTGGTTGTATTATGGACCAAGACCTCATGGTCAACCACTAAACAACTGCCACGTGGAACTTCCCCAACAAGAAGCACTTCACACAAGCAAAGAGGTCAAGTCTGTGCTCAGGTTGGGTCAGTCAACTGGCCTGCACTTCTTCTTACTTGCGTCCTGCAGAAGACCATTGATCAGTTTGGTTGGCCCCTGACTTGAGTTCCTGGAACCATCAATGTGGTCTAAGTTCCATGTCTTGTACCCTTTGGTTTTTATGCTGCCACCGTGCCTTAACCAAATCCTTCCCAGTCTTACAGTTTCAATGCTCTTGATGGATTACCCCGAACAATTTCTCAAGCAGTACTTAAAATGAACCTGTGAATACTCCAGTCATCCAGGTCATGATAAATCACAAACAAGCCAAAAATGTTTGTCACATGGGGGCCTTCTTCATGTTTTCAGCCTGTTCTTTGTGTGTTGCATGTGTTCATTATCACAGCCCCAACAGGAAGCACTTGCTCATTTCAACTGACAGGCCAGTTCTCCAGTTTGGGTCATGATACAGACCTGAGATAATTATGTGGGATTATTTCATCAACAAAGAGATGATTATGTCTTTCACTTCTGCTCAGCAACAGTACCCCAACAAGTAGCACTTACTGCAGTCAGATATCAAGTGAGTGCATGTGTTTGGGAAATGCTGCTGACAAAAAAAGTTAAGAAGTAAACAAATTGAACTGATATTTTCTGTTTGGCAGCCTCATCCACATAACATGCAAATCCAACACCACAACAACCCCAAAGAGCACTCGCGAACACAGCAAACATCAGTGTCTTAGTTTGGGGTGGTCTTGATGTGACACTGCGTCTTTTGACCCCATCTCATGTTCAGCAGAAAATTATTGGCTGTTTTTCAGAAACCACACTTATGAGGGACAACATATGTTCTTACATGAACTTCTGAACAAACCCACTGTGGTCAGAAAAACCACCCCAACAAAAAGCACTTACTGCAGTCTCCTATCAAGTCAGTGTTCATGTTAGGGTCACAGGTCAGACCAGGGTCAAGTGTTTTGTGTTTCCCTGATTATTTGGTTGGACACTGGCAGAGCTGTGCTTCACTGTCTGTCCTTAGAAATTTTGGAGTTTTTCACAGTTTCCTCAAAAAGGTCACAGTTCGGTTGCACCTTGCTTTCAGCTGACTTAATCTGTACACCTTCCAGCATAATTCCTTCCAAGACAACCCCAAAGAGAAGCACTTTTGATGGGAGAATCAGCAGTGGTTCTTTTTGGAGTTTTCTGAGAGAAACTTTTTTCACTGAACTGTACTGCTTCCAAATCCTGGTGCTGCTCATGTCCTGAATAACAGCCCCAACAAGAAGCACTTGCTCATTTCAGCTGACAGGCTAGTGCTCCAGTTTGGGTCATCATGTGGACTTGAGAAAATAACAAAGATTGTTGTCAGTCAACAAAGATGATCATGTCTGTCACTCCTGCTCAGCAACAGTACCCCAACAAGTAGCACTTACTGCAGTCAGATATCAAGTGAGTGCAACTTTATAAGCCTGTGCCATATGACGTGCTAAACCCACAGCAAGACAACCCCAAAGAGAAGCACTTGTGAACACAGCAAACACCAGTGTCTCTGTTTGAGGTGGTCTGGTTGTTTTCTGGTGCCTTTTTACTCCATTTCATGTTTGACCACATGACAACTGCCATGTGGAACTGCCCCAACAAGTAGCACTTACTGCATGCAAACAGTTCAAGTCTGTGCTCAAGTTGGTTCAGTCAACTGGCCTGTACATTCATGTTTCCTATTGAAGTCTCTTGAGTTGTTTTGCTGGACATCCTCTGACTTGAGTTCTTGGAACCGTTAAAGTGGTTTAAGTTATAAGACTTCTCCCTCTTAGTTTTAATTCTGCCACCATGCTATAAACTCATCCTTTATGATCTTGCAGTTTCAATGCTCTCAATATTTGCCCAGAACAAATGATCAAGCTGTGCTTCAGAAAATGAATCTGTGGATATTCTCAGTCATCCAGGTCAAGATAAATCATAAACAAGCCAAAATCATATCAACTGGACCAACCTCATGTGAGTACGAGACAAATCATCTCTCATCCAGTGAACTTCTTCAGTTCTGAAAGTCTGGTGTGGAGTACCAGATATTTATACAGCCGGTGGTGAAACAAGTGGTCATGCGACCTGAAACCAATTCATTCCTTAAGTGTTTGTGTGAGTCGTTAGCCCTGTGGGCAGTCGTTCCCCCTCCTGTCCCTCTTATAAGAGTTGTAGGGTCCTCTGACTGCAGGTGTGAAAGATGGCTGCACATCCTTGGGAGGGCTCACTCATTAAGAAAATGGCCCATAACCAAGTCTTCATTTGCATCTTTGGTGGGGCAATCTTTGTCTGATGTATCACCTAGTGACATGCCATCATTTTTAATGCTTTCAGCATCTTCTTTGTGTTGCATGTGTTCATTATCACGGCCCCAACAAGAAGCACTTGCTCCTGCTCAGCAACAGTACCCCAACAAGTAGCACTTACTGCAGTCAGATATCAAGTGAGTGCATGTGTTTGGGAAATGCTGCTGACAAATTGGATGAATCATAACTGAAGTGAACAAAGCAAGTTGATATTTTTGTTTGGCAGCCTCTAGCACAAAACATGCTAAACCCACAACAAGATAACCCCAAAGAGAAGCACTTATGAACACAGCAAACACCAGTGTCCCTGTTTGAGGTGGTCTGGTTGTTTTCTGGTGCCTTTTTACTCCATTTCATGTTTGACCACATGACAACTGCCTTGTGGAACTGTCCCAACAAGAAGCACTTACCACATGCAAAGAGGTTCAGTCAGTGCTCTAGTTTGGTCAGTCAACTTGCCTGCACTTCTTCCATGGGTCCTATTGAAGTCTCTTGTGCAGTTTTGCATCTTCTGACTTGAGTTCCTGGAGCCTCTGATGTGATCTGTACCCACTCATCCTGTCCCTCTTGGTTTTTATGCTGCCACCATGCTTTAAACTCCTCCTTCCTGGTCTTACAGTTTCAATGCTCTTGATGGTTGCCCAAAACAATTGGTCAAGCAGTACTTAAGAAAATGGCCCATAACCAAGTACCCATTTGCATCTCTAGAGAGGCAATCTTTGACCATCGTACCCCCTAGTCACATGAGGGTCTTCTTCCTCCACTTTGATTCACAGCAAAATAAACACATTAGATAAGAGTGGGCAGCTACAATTGGCTGTTTTTGAAAAAAACACATTCACCATGGACGACATGTTCTCACAACAAAGTCCTCAAAATGCACTGTGCTCAGCAAAACTACCCCAACATGAAGCACTTACTGCAATCTACCTTCAAGTCAGTGTTCATGTTAGTGTCACAGTACAGACCAGGGGTCTGTTTCACAAAGCAGGTTTAGTGAAAACTCTGAGTCTATTAACACTGAAATGAGGGAAACTCTGAGTTTTCCATTTCACAAAGCAAGATAACTCAAACAGAGAAAGAGGGGTAACTCCAGCTCTTACCGTAGTAACAGATGCTGTGAAACTATTCTGGTTGGGAGGCTTAGGGACCAACAATGGCACAAAAAGTTTGGGCACAACAGCTCTTGGTGAACATTCATGGCTTTCCAGCTGAGCAGCTATCGCCTTCATATAACACATATGCGCTTAACCAGTCACATTGTGCTTTTAATTAAAACCATGCACTTGTTGAAACTATATGGTATGAGTTACCAGAAGAAAGAACAAAAATGTTCCGTTTGCCCTTGCACCTTTAGGGCTGCCATGCTGAATTTTACCAAAAAGCTGCCATAAAGCTAAAAACTGTCTTATTGAAAACAGAGTAGTGGGAATGATTAAAAGTGAAGTCATTCAATTCTGAGTACAAAAAGAAATTTACATAGTGCTTTATTGAATAGACGCTCAAAGTTCAGTCAGATAGCTTCAAACTAAATAAATAGCCCTGAAGATGCAGAGAGAAAGGCAGAGGGCCACACCAAGAGCCCCGTCTTCGCCCTCTCAAAGCCCTGCCAGCTTTTCCTGTTGTAGGTTACCCCAAACACTCCATTTGAGGCTTTCCATACAAAGTCCTCCATGGGCCAAGAAGCAGGGCCATGTGCCCCAGTCACTAAGAAAGCAGCTTTCAAAGTGCACTCATCCCTGGACAACCTTCATCACAGGGATGGACACCATGCGCCAGGGCCCAATGTCACATGTGCGATGGCCGGGAATCGAACCCGGGTCAACTGCTTGGAAGGCAGCTATGCTCACCACTATACCACCATCGCTCTGCACATCCTGTTCCAGGTCCACAGGAGGCAAAGCTCTGGGTAAAGCACTCTGGAACATAAGTCCAAGCCCTCTGACGGCCGCTGTCTTCTGCTGCAAGAACTGACCCCAAGTACTCGGAGTTGCATTTTGCCTCTTGCTGGTGTTTTAACTGGCTCACCACATGTGTCAGTGCTAACAGCATGCACACAGGAAAAAGGTACACACAGCTCAACAGTGAGCTGTAAAGCTTGGAAAGACTCAGTTGCCATCGGGGGTGGCTGGATCTCACAAGCTCAGAGTGTCTGTTGTTGAAGGCTAAGGGTTACAAGAAAAAGCACCAGACCTGCACATGGAGACTTCAATGGATTTCTAGTCCACCGCCTTAACCACTCTACCACAACAACCACTCTGACAGACTCCACATCATTTTGCATGTGGAGCTTGTAGTAGGTGTCCAAAGTGCCCCAAAATAGCAGAATGCCTCTCCCTTGTTAGGGGGTGCTTGTGTTGAGCTCAAGAGAGAAATCTTACAGGCATGTCGTGGCAGCTTGTATACTGGGTAGTTGTCTCATGACTAATGAGACACAAAATGTCTGAACTTGTACTTGTTTCTTGGGGTCCACATGCAATTTTGTGGCTCGTTGGTCTAGGGGTATGATTCTCGCTTTGGGTGCGAGAGGTCCCGGATTCAAATCCTGGACGAGCCCGCAACCCTCACAGCCTCCGTGACCAGGCTGTACTGCATGCAGAAGAAAGGGAGTTAAGTGGTCACTTAAGTTTTTCCCTCTTTTATGGAGTCGAAATGTCCCACTCCCTTCCATCTTTGTAACACCACTGTTTCCGTGCTCTAAAAGAGCATCACTGAGCTCGGCCACTGTGAACCCCTTCCAAAGAAAGCCACTGCCAGGTCTTAAGCTGACCCCCTACGGTGTGTCAAAAGTGGAGTGCAAGTGCTGACGCCGTCATCACTAAAAGACCTCACGTCATGAAATGTCCCTGAGGAAAAGGATTGCTCATTTGTCTTAAAACAAATCTCGTCGTCTCCTCACTCCTCTCTTCAACTCCTCACATCTCTCTCATTCATCTCTGGAAGACGGGACTAAGATGCAAATGAAAGAAATAAATTTAATAAAGTTGATGTCTTTATTTTGGATTGAGTCTTTTATTTGTTCTAGGTTCTGTTTCGTCTCATTTTTATGGTGAAAACCACACTTCTTTATGGCAGCCATTTGGTAAAATTCAGCAGGGCAGCTCTATAGGTGTCAGGGTGAATGGAAAATTTTTGTTCTTTCTTCCAGTTGCTCATATCATATAGTTTCTACAAGTGCATGGTTTTGATCATCTCAACAAAAGCTAGACATAATCACAAAGTGAACCTGACTAAGCCATACAGAGGGGCTCAGAGGCCTCAGATGGCGCTTTTCCACTATGCAATTCCAGCCCTACTCTACTCGGCTCGGCTCTACTCTACTCGGCTCTACATGGTTTGGTTAGCTTTTCCACTAGCCCGGCTCCAGACTCACGGTGGGCGTGGATCTTATAACACAGCTGCACTAAAGTGCTGCGCAGAAGTGTGTGCATGTTCATCTATAACGCGACACAAACATAATTTTGTACTAACATATGTGCCACCGTGGTCTTTAAAGGAAAAAACCAAGCTTTCAAAAGATTTCATTAAAGTAATACAGCGGCTAAATGTGGTGCGGCATGACACAGGAGCAGAGGTAAACAACAGCCATGTGCTGCATGCGCAGAGGGAAACGAGGGAGCTGCTTAACGACATTAACTCTTCACTGGATCCAGTGAGATCGCTTTAATTTTTGATTTTTGGGCCTGGTATACCGGAGATTTTTTGTTGATCAATCATTCTTCTTTGAACTGGTTTTCCTTTTTGGATCCCTGTGGATTAATGGACTGATTGGTGCGTAAAGACTCTCGTGGCAGACAGATCACTGCTGTGCCGCTGAACTTTGATTTAATTTAAAAGACTCTTTGAACCGAACTATCTTTGCTGTTAACTTCTTTTTGGTTTAAAAAGGACTTTAAACTTATTTAGGAATTATGAAGGAGCATTTTAAGGTGGTATTTTGTGTTCATTCAGTGGTTCTGTGTCGTCGATTTAAATGTCATTAAAAACCCGTCGCTGATTTATTCGTTTGCCTCTTGTAAGTGATTCTACAGAGTCAGAAGCTTCTGTGACGACATTCTCTGACCAATGAGTGACCGGCAGTCCGTCCACGTCACCTTTTAGTATCGGCTTTACTCGCTTGGAACCAGGGTAGAGCAGGTACTAAAAACTGGCGTCTGCCGCGTAGTACCGCACTAATGGAAACGCAACACAAACCGGGTAGAGGCGAGTAGAGCCGGGTAGAGTAGGGCCAAGGCGAGTCAGTGGAAAAGGGCCAAAATTGCAGACACTGAAAGTAAGTGTCACTGTCCCAGAGCTTTTCTCTTCAGTTGTCCAGGGGAAGCACCAGGACCCAGGAACATGTCATTCAGCAGGAAAAATCAGGCACGAGCTAGCCAGGAGTCAAACCTAGAATCTTCTGATCCGTAGTCAGACGCGTTATCCATTGCGCCACCAGCCCCTGCTGCCTTGTATGTGTCCCAACTTTGATGCCCACATCATACAAAGCCAGTGGGCTCTGAGTGGTCCAGCTGTGTGGAATGGGGCCTCTAACAAGAGTGGGCTGACCCAAAGGCAGAAATATGGATTCCAACTTCAATTGTTTTCACTTCTCTCAGCCATCTGCCAAAGCTCTGGAGCTCGCCCGACTGCTCAGCCTGCATCCAAGTACAATGTGGTGACAGATGGGTCAAGCTGTGAGCATGAGTCAGAACCATGAACTGCTGGCCTCTTTTGGGAAGAAGAGTGGTGTTGTCAGGACTGTTGCAGTTTAATTGGGACCAGTTGCTAGTTAATAGCACATGAGCAGAAAGTGTATTTCTGTGAGGTGGTGACAAAGGGGGATGTAGCTCAGTGGTGGAGTGCACGCTTTGTATGTATGAGGTCCTGCGTTCAATCCCCAGCATCTCTAATGTAGGTATTGAACTGTGTTGGTCAGAAAGGAGCACGTAGGGAGGTCTGCACTGACCACGGCCTCGGATTGAGGAAATTTTGAGGAAAAACTACAACAACAACAAGGCCTTTGTGCTGAGGAGGACGAGAAGTGGTATCTCATTCATCATGAGATGCAAGCAAAGGTCATGTGATTCACAGTAAAGATTTGCTGTTGCTGTGTTTGAAAAAACGTAATCCCATTCAACCTCTAATGAGCAGGTACTCGTATCAACAGTGAGCATGCTGTGATGTGATTAAAATGTTAAAATTTAACTCACAAGTAGCAAACGTTAGCTTGATTTCCAGATATCATTTACCTGGTCTTTGCAGGTCTGCAATTCTATAACCTCCACTTCAGGCCGAAAGTCTAAATATCAAATATGTTGTTGTTAATGTGTATGATGTTTTTGTACACACAACCCTTAGTGGTTAAAGTGAGATCTTCATTTCCATCTGTACAATATATGACCTCACAACCACTTATAAGTCGTCTTGACGGTGATTCTTTAATTGATACGTAGACATACATTATAGTTGTATGAAGTGATCTAAGTCTAGTGATTTGAGACACAATCTAGAATGAGATATGAACTGAAAAGGTGTTTTATAGGTTTCATTTGTAATGAACTACTGGAAAACTAATAATTATTTTTGCCCAGTCTTTACCAAGTCTACATACACTCTTAGGGACAGGGGCTCTTCTGAACATCGAACATTCAAGATATGGCTCTTTGATTCAGGTTTTCACATCACAGATACCTTTAATATATACCTGAAATATATTTGAGCTTTTAGCTTTACACTTGGCAAATGGTTCAAGATTTGGATTTAGATTTAACATTTAGATTCGGATTTAACAATAAGATTTAGATAAAACATTAACATTTAGATTCAACATTTAGATTTAGATTAATTTTTTCGTGTGTACACATATTGAACCACATTCAGTTTTGCATGAATTTTTGTCCCAAATGACAGAAGATTGAGCTTAATGTTCACACAATGTTGCCTTTTTAACTGTGACTGAATCTTTATATTCGCTGGCCCATGAGAGCATCAGTGAATTTTGGTTTAGTTTTGTTCTGCTGTAGCAGAGATGCATCAGTGAATTTCAGTTAAATTAATACTTTTGTGTTTTTTTGCAACTTAGATCTTTAACTTAAATTTTGCAACTTAAACTTAAATCCAACTTAAATTGTTTGACCTTGTGACATTTGTGTTGTTTACTGTGTGTAAGCTTGAAGGAGGGCCATTAAATAAATACATTTCTCACTTCATTTTTTTGTGGATCTGTCTGCTTATGTCAATGTGCAGACATCTAGGGTGTATTATAAACAGACCCCCAGATTCATATTTATTCTTATATTTTATAACTTGCTCTAAATACAATCTTTTATCCTGTCGTCACCATGTGAGATCAGTTATGAAAGCAGAACATTGTTGCTTTGATTTATCCTTATTTAATAAAGGAACATGATGTTACTCTCTGTATGTTTTTATTTGTATAGTGAAACCAATTATCAAAAATGTTTAGATGATGACAGTGGATCGTTGAATGTAAAAACATTGTGTAGTGAGCAGTTGAATAACCACTGGTTCCAATTTGTGGTGGCTTCTAACTTAATGAGGGATAAGATTAAATAGATTCCTGGAACTTAGTCTGGTCTGGAGCAGACAAGCTCCACAGGATAAATCTCCATGGTAACTAAGGTCATAACATATCCCACAATCCCAGTTCTGGGAATCAAAGATAAGTTAAGCCAGGATGAACAAGAAATCCTGGCTTACTCCCTTACTCCAATTTTGTGGAACAGGCCCCAGGTCTAAGTGTTTCTCTGTTCATTTGGTTAGAAGCTCTGACAGCTCCGCTTGCTGTCTGTCCTTTAAAATCACGGAGTTCCACACAGCTCCCCCCACAGGTCACACTTTGTTTGTACAATGCTTCCAGCAGACGTAATCCACCCATTCGTCTGTAATTTTCCTGCCAAGACAACCCCAAAGAGAAGCACTTCTGTTTGAAGGTTCAGCAGTGGTTCTTTTTGTCTCTTCTTCTTTTGTCTCTGTTTGGGGTGGTCTGGTTGGGCCATGGCATCTTTTAGCTACATTTCATGTTTGGTGAACTGCCATGTGCAACTGCCCCAACTAGAAGCACTTACTGCAAGCAAAGAGGTCAAGTCTGAGCTCAAGTTGGGTCAGTCAACTGGCCTTGATTTCGTCTTACTTTTGTCCTGTTGAAGTCTCTTGAGCAGTTTTGCTGAACATCCTCTGGAGCCTCTGATGTGGCCTAAGTTCAATTACTTTCCCTCTGTAGTTTATATGCTGAAGTAATGTGTTCAAATTATGATTCTTTGCAAATTATGCAGTTTTTATGCTGCTACCATGCTTTAAACTCCTCCATCCTCGTCTCAGAGTTTCAATGCTCTTGATAGTTGCCCAAAACAACTAATCAAGAGGCTCTTAAGAAAATGGCCCATTGACATGTCCTTATTTGCATCTTTGGCGAGGCAATCTTTGACCTTTGTAACCCCTATTCACAGAAGACTTCTTGTTCCGACCTGATCTATAGCAGAAAAAACAAACACGATGGGAAAGGTAAGATTTGAATTTTTGGAAACCACATTCACATGGGACAAGATGTGTTCTCACAACAAACCAATGAAAATCTAATGTGGCTGTGCCATGGCGTGTTATGACATGACCAACCATCCCAACATGGAGCACTACTGCATGCAGAGAGGACAGGTCTGTGTTCAAATTGGTTTGGTCAGCCCTGCACTTCTTCTGACTTGTGATCCATTCAAGTGGATCGCTCTGACGCGGTAATGCTGTGACGCGGTAATGCTGTGACGTAGATTGTGTGAGACGGCAGATTGAATCTAGGCGCGCGCAAATCATCCATTCATTCAACCGTTAATATTCGCCAACTCTTAATTAATCTACCAAAAGTACTAAGTATCTCCACAGGGCACTCTGGAGGACAGCAAGGAGGATCTGACCGGCTTGACGGAGTACATCGATCGGTGCTACGACAGGATTGTCATGGGGAAGCCAAACATGACTTCCACTCCAGCTACGTCATCCAAGGCGAAGAGACCGCGCAGCGGAGACTCATCCGGAGCGATCTCACCTCCAGGTAATGACACAACTGACGTTCTTCTTTCCATAGAAAAGAAGTTAGGCAGCCTGGACGCCCGGTTGAGCCTGCTGGAGGTCCTGCACAAGGAGTTCCAGGCGCTGCGCGAGTCACTGGAGTTCAGCCAGCGCCAGGTGGAGACGCTCGCGGCGGAGAACAGCAGCCTCAGAGAGTCGGTGAAATCTCTCTCCGACGGGATGACCCGACTCTCCGATGAAAACAAGAGGATCAAGGAGACAGTCCTCGATCTCCAGGCACGCAGCATGCGAGATAACCTGGTGTTTGCAGGCATCCCTGAGCAGGCTGAAGAGGATCCTGAGGCTACGGTCACAGCTTTCATTAAGAATAAGCTGAAGCTCCCAGAGGAAGCTGTGCGNGATATTTTTAGGGAGTTCTATAAGACACTATACTCATCGCAAATTGACCCTGCAGACAGCAGTATTGAGGAATTTCTTAGTGACATAAACCTCCCAAAACTACAACAAGAACAGGGAAAGGCTTTAGACTCACCCCTCACAATGGTAGAACTCCATAAAGCACTACAAGGCATGCCTAGTAATAAAGCGCCAGGGCCTGATGGTTTTCCAGCAGAATTCTATAAGGTCTTCTGGACCACACTAGGACCCACATTTTATAAAATGGTCTCAGAAATCAAGGGAAAAGGTCAAATACCCAAAAATATGAACTCAGCTAACATTACCCTCCTCCTAAAACCAGGAAAAGACCCCACACTCCCATCCAGTTACCGGCCAATATCTTTAACTAACGCTGACCTCAAAATAATCTGCAAAGCCCTCGCCAGAAGATTAGAAACAGTAACTCCTCTTATCATACACCCTGACCAAACAGGCTTCATAAAGGGTAGACATTCTTCTACAAATATGCGCAGATTAACAAATCTGATAGATTATGCCACGTCACACAAGCTAGAATCCACTATCATCTCCTTAGATGCAGAAAAAGCATTTGACCGTGTTAACTGGAAGTTCTTATTCGCAACATTGAACAAATTTGGATTCGGCCCATCTTTTATTGACTGGTTGAAGATTTTAT
>RPOG01005408.1:0-11907 GCA_008086565.1 Thalassoma bifasciatum | reverse complement strand
GGTTAGTTCATGGTCTTTAAACTGTAGGAAAATCAAGTGTCAGTGGTTAGTTCATGGTCTTTAAACTGTAGGAAAATCAAGTGTCAGAGGTTAGTTCATGGTCTTTAAACTGTAGGAAAATCAAGTGTCAGAGGTTAGTTTGTGGTCTTTAAACTGTAGGAAAATCAAGTGTCAGTGGTTAGTTCATGGTCTTTAAACTGTAGGAAAATCAAGTGTCAGTGGTTAGTTCATGGTCTTTAAACTGTAGGAAAATCAAGTGTCAGTGGTTAGTTCATGGTCTTTAAACTGTAGGAAAATCAAGTGTCAGTGGTTAGTTCATGGTCTTTAAACTGTAGGAAAATCAAGTGTCAGTGGTTAGTTCAAGGTCTTTAAATGATAGAAAAACCAAGTGTCAGTGGATAGTTCATGGTCTTTAAATTGTAGGAAAATCAAGTGTCAGAGGTTAGTTCATGGTCCTTAAACTGTAGGAAAATCAAGTGTCAGTGGTTAGTTCATGGCCTTTAAATCATCGGAAAATTGAGTGTCAGTGGTTAGTTTATGGTCTAAGAATTGTAGTAAAATCAAGTGTCAGTGGTTAGTTCATGGTCTTTAAACTGAAGGAAAATTGAGTGTCAGTGGTTAGTTCATGGTCTTTAAACTGTAGGAAAATCAAGTGTCAGAGGTTAGTTCATGGTCTAAGAATTGTAGGAAAATCAAGTGTCAGTGGATAGTTCATGGTCTTTAAACTGTAGGAAAATCAAGTGTCAGAGGTTAGTTCATGGTCTAAGAATTGTAGGAAAATCAAGTGTCAGTGGTTAGTTCATGGTCTTTAAACTGTAGGAAAATCAAGTGTCAGAGGTTAGTTCATGGTCTTTAAACTGTAGGAAAATCAAGTGTCAGTGGTTAGTTCATGGTCTTTAAACTGTAGGAAAATCAAGTGTCAGAGGTTAGTTCATGGTCTTTAAACTGTAGGAAAATCAAGTGTCAGAGGTTAGTTTGTGGTCTTTAAACTGTAGGAAAATCTAGTGTCAGATGCCAGAAAAAGATCTAATTGTGATTTTTCTGGCAGATTCAGAGATTTCAGTTCGATTCATGATTTTCTTTAAAATCAAACTTTAGTGAAATTTTCACAATTTACAGTAACATTTACAAACTTGAAAGAAAATTACATCAAACCATTGAAACATCAAAAGTTTTTACTCTAATGTGAGGATGAAAATAAAAACTGAAGGTAAGAATTGTTTCAAACTTTGAGATCAAAGGTCAATATTTTAATATGAAAAGTGGAATTTTTGAGAAATAAAGACAAAATTCTGAGACAAAAAGTCAAGAAACTGTCAGAGTTTAAGAAATTAATTTAAGATTATGTGAAAAAAGTCCAAACTTTCTCATTTAAGGTCAAAATTTTAAGATGACTTAAGTCTAAGTTTTGAAATAAAGGCAATGTTTGAGATAAAAAGTTGAAATTTTGATTTAAAAAAATCAAAATCCTAAGATTTAAGTCAAAATCTTATAAAATAAATACAAAATTAAAGGATAAAAGACAAAAAAATTAGAAAGAAGATTTTAGATAAATAGTCAAATTGTGACTTCTATCAAAACCCTGAGTCTAAAGGTAAGAATTATTTCAAGTTTTTAAATAAAAGGTCAATATTTTAATATAAAAAGTGGAAATTTTGAGAAATAAAGAGAAAACTCTGAGACAAAAAGTCAAGAATATGAGATAAAACTTCTTAAGTTTAATAAATCAGTTTAAGATCATGTGAAAAAAAGTCCAAACTTTTTCATTTGAGGTCAAAATTTTCAGATAAAGTCTAAGATAAAATTTACATTTTGAATTAAAGGCAGTTTTTGAAATAAATGTTGAAATTTTGATATTGAAAGTCAAAATTCTAAGATTTAAGTCAAAATTATGAGAAATAAATATGGAGGCAAAATTTTTTTTTCGATAAGTTGACGAATTTTGACTCTTCTCAAAACCTCACACCCATTCCTGCTTTTTCTAAACCGGACTTTTTAAATTGTATTTTAAGTTTTAAAAACTGAAGAACAGAAAGAGCTATCTTTGACTCTTAACTTTTAAAAATGATGTAGTGAAAAATATCCTTAATTGTGTCAAGTTGAATAAAATAAAATACAAAACAATTAAAAAGAAAATTCAACAATCCCAAAGAAAAAAGTATTTTTCCAACAGTCTCACACTCAAAGACAGGTGTGTGTGAAACAGCTGATATAACAGATCCTGGGTCAGTCAGGAGCAGGAGAAAATCACAGCTTTAACGATCACATGATCACCATGTTTGAAATTGAGATTTAGATCAGAAAAAGATAAATCGTTCAGCCCTACTACACAAGGTCACAAAAATGTCTCATTTCAGGTTTTTTAAAGACAAAAATGAGGTGTAAATTGCTTGTAACAAGTAAAAAAAAATCAGCCAATGGGATAAGATAAAAGATTCTTGTTTTAAAACATCTTTCTAATTTCAACAAACTTCCCGGGTGAATTCATCTTATGGCTCATTTATCAATCTTGACTTTTTTCCCCAGTTTTGACTTTAAATCTAAGTATTTTGACTTTCTACCTCAAATTTCTGACTTTTTATCTCATTATTCAGACTCTTTTCTTCATAATTATGACTCTAAATCTCATGGTCTTGACTTTTCTATCCTCATAATTTTGACTGGATTGACTTAAAATTTTGACTGAAACACATAATTTTGACTTGTTATCTTGTTGTTTTGAGTTTAAAACACAAATTTTGAGTTTATTTATTCCACGATTTTAAGTATTTTCCTCAGAATTTTGACTTTTTATCTCATTATTTTACTTTAAACCCCAAAGTTTGACTTAATTTATCCCATGATTTAAAAAAAAAAATCTTCCAATGGGGTAAGATAAAAGATTCTTGTTTTAAGACATCTTTCTAATTTCAACAAACTTCCCGGGTGAATTCGTCTTTTCCCATTGGCTGATATTTTTGACTTGTTACAAACAATTTACACCTCATTTTTGTCTTAAAAAACTTGAAATAAGACATTTTTATGCCCTAGTTGTGTCTTTGTGTTTCTTTTTCCTGAGAAGGAAAGTCAGGAGATTGGAGGCTTCTAGGCAAAAAAGGGATCATGTCACACCCTTTATTTGCAAAATCCTCCAGAGTATTCAAACTTCTGCTCAAAACTTTCCATCAGAGCTGACGTTGGACAACAAACCGACGACACCAACAACATTAAACTGAGCTGAGACGGTCGCAAACATCAGGGACATGAGGTGAGTTTCTACTTTTGCTGTTTTATATCATTTTCCATCACATTAAAGAGTTTTCTTGTTAGGATGCTGCTTTTGATTTTTGTTTTTTTTATAGTTTTCTAGAGAGCAGAATTTCTTACTGTATCTAAACTTCAAATAAAAACAGAATGTTCAGGGAATTAAGTTGGAATACGAAGACAATAAAGCTGAAATATTCAATGAAAAAAAGTCGGATTATAAAAAAATACAGTAAGAATGTTAATAGAATAAAGTTAGAGTTTAGTGGACATCTGAGGCGGTCTTATTATGTTTTTTTATATTTGTCTATGGGTACCTATTTCATTTTTTTATTTTAATGTGTTTTATGCTTTTTATTGTTTTGTTTTTATTTCTTTTATTGTCTTAGAATGTGAGACTGTTGGAAAAATCCTTTTTTCTTTGAGATTGTTGATTTTTTTTTTTAACTGTTTTGTATTTTACTTTATTTAACTTGACACAATTAAGAATATTTTGCACTACATTATTTTTAAAAGTTAAGAGTCAAATATTTCTCTTTTTGTTCTTCAGTTTTTCAAATAAAAATAAATTTATTTTTAAAAATAATACCAAAAGTAGGTGTTAGACTTGGGATTTCATAAAAGTCAAAATTAGACTATTTATCTAAAAATCTTCAAAAATTTTTTTTTTGCTTTTTATGCTTTAATTTTGTATTTATTTCGTGTACTTTTGAATTAAATATTAGAGTTTTAACTTTTTGTATCAAAATTGCAACTTTTTATCTCAAACATTGCCTGTATTTCAAAACTTAGACTTTTGTCGTCTTAAAATTTTAAACTTAAATGAGAAAGTTTGGACTTTTTTCACATAATATTAAACTGATTTCTTAAAATATTGAATTTTTATCTCAAAGTTTGAAACAATTCTTACCTTCAGTTTTTATTTTCATCCTCACATTAGAGTAAAAGCTTTTGATGTTTCAATGGTTTGATGTAATTTTCTGTCAAGTTTGTAAATGTTTCTGTAAATTGTGAAAACTTCACTAAAGTTTGATTTAAAGAAAATTGTGAATCGAATTGAAATCGCTGTATCTGCCAGAAAAATTGCAATTAGATCTTTTTCTAAAATAGTTCAGCCCTGGTCACATGGTCATTTCTAGCCATTTTAACCATATCATATATAGCCGTACAACACTTTCGTCAACTCCGGTTGTTTTTAAATGTGCTCTATAAATAAAGTTTGAGTAGTGTTGAGTTGAGTCGAATGTTTGCATCTTTAAGTGGGAATGTTACAAAGTTTAAGTTGGAAGATAGGAGTTAAATAAAGGGGGAAATCCAACAAAAAGTTCTTTATTTTTCTTTTCAGGGACAAATTACTTAAGCAAAAGCATGAATGTGCTTTAAATTTTCCCCTGTTTTTGTGGAAAAGAATATTTGGGAATTCACTGATGACAAATCATATTGTAGCTTTGAATATGTAATTTTGATTAACTATTACAAAAGCATAAAAAATGTTTTGGTACTCATTAGGGATGTGCGCATCTACTCGTTTAATCGCCTTCTCATTTACTAACCGACTAGTAAAATACTAGTCGGTTAAATGTTGCATTAAGCATCTTGTTCTTCACGCCTCGGTTCTTTGTAAACAAGCTGAGCAGCCGCGGAGAGAATTGATCCAAAAAGAAAGTTTGGAAAAGTTAAGTGTGAAGATGGCGACACAAGAAAATCAGCACCGTTTGGCAAAGAGGCGACTGCTGCTCCTTCAAGGAGGGGAAATAAATGTGTTTGTGTATTTAAATGTAAAAATGACTCTCCTTTTCTTTTCTAGTTGTTTTTAACAAAGACAGACTCGCTGATCGGTAAAGTCTCAAGATAAGTTTAGAACAACAGAATGAAAAACTTAGAAAATGCTCCTGCGGATGTAAATACTTTAAGATCGCTAATCCACTCATTTCACTGTCAAACAAAAAAGGGATTTGGCTTCAGACAGATCAGCCAATCAACATACAGAAGCTGAGTGTCAGGCAGTGCCGATTCTAAGGTGTGATGGGGCCCCAAGCAAAAATTTCCAAGGGGCCCCTCTGACAAGTGTTGACATAATAATCTGAAATCAACAAACAACGTCAGACACTCAAACTTTTTAAAAAAACAATGCAACTTTTAAAAACAATATGTGTGTTTTTACCAAAACAGTAGCCAGGACTTCACCTTTGTTATCAAAGTTTATGTTTGGAGCTTATTTAAATTGTAAATATTCTCCAAAGTTATCTTTTTTCGCTCCCTGAAGGGTAGCCCCTCTTCATCTTGCGTTGTTGTTGTCGGTTTCATACGTTGATTGACAAACTTCAGTAAAGTAACGGCCTGTAGCGTTGCCCGAAGGATGACATGGGGCCCCTTTAGGGGGGTTTACGTCAAAGATGTCGTTGCAATTTGGCCACGAATTGTTTGATGTGGATCATGGGGTTAAAGGTCACTGCAGTTGCTACATCACATTTCTGTGGAGTCAAGTTCGTCAGCCCTCGGGGGCCCCCTAGTGGTTCCAAGCAGCTGCCTGCCTCGCCTGTTGGCAAGCGGCGGCTCTGGTGTCAGGCCCCGCCCACTGCCCCATAGACCCCAGAGACGCTAAGCTTCCGATGGGCGGGACAAAGCCCAGCATTTATCCAATGACCGTCCAGTTTCGCGTCATGGAACAACCCACTCTATTCTTCCCCACTGACGCCCAGAGATGCTGAGCGTCCGCTGTGGAGCTGCAGGGATGATTAAAGAGGAAATCATGTCGGTTTCCTGTGATAAGCAGCTGATTCTGAACAAAAGACGCGTTCTAGCGCAAATTCAGTCAATGAAATGAACACACAGCTCCTGAGCTTCCTTGGCAGTCTCAGAGCAATCACCACTGGTTTGACAGTATTTCAATCAGGAAAGACTTTGACTTCAGAAAGATTGTGAATAGATTTACTGATACAGATGCACAATTACAGTTTTGGCGGTTAGACCCCATCGAACGTTGCAAATGAATGTGTAGGGGAAACAATGATGTGATGAATTATGAAAATCCCCCGATGGAGTCTAGACACTGGTGGTGGTAAAGAGTCTTTTGGAGAGCTGGTTCCTGTTGGAGGTTGAGGAGCTGAAGCTGAGTACCGGACTGATGATTGGTGGAGCCTGGGGAGGAGGAGGGTCGCTGTTCGTTGTGCGAGCCTGCGAGACAACTGACGAGCAGAGAAGGCAAATTTAAAGTCTGACAGCTTTGAGTTGATTGGTTTACGAGTGACAGCTGTGAAGATGTGATTGGATCGACAGAAAAGCTTACACGCCCACTTTGGTCAGCTGATGAGAAAGCGCGGGAGTGAATGAATGAATAGAGAGATGGTGTGAGCCCATAGACAGTCTTCCTGACTGAATTTACATTAAGCTTCATTTTGATGCAGCAGATGACAACAAGGTCGCCTGTCGGCTGTGTTAGTAGAAACTCGCTTGTAACCATATTAAGTTGCGAGTTTTTCTTGTTTATAGACGAGTCGGCAGAGAAATTAGTCAAAATTCTCATCCCTAACACTCATTGATCTTTACTCACAACGCAAGCACAAGAAAGCAGAAATATTCTGGGTTCAGGTTTGTGCAAAGAGCCCAAGTGGAGACCAGAAACTTCTCTGTGAATTCACAGGCCGTGTTTCTTCTTGTTCTTAAATGTTATCTTCTTTTTTTCTCCATCAGTGCTGATCCAAGTCAAATAACTCTGGAGTCCCTGCAGTGTCACTTCACCTGGAGTCTGAACCGCTCACGGTCCAAACTGCTCCTCATCAGAGACAAACTGTTGGACATTGGCTCCGAGGAGGGGAACAGGTGGAGGGGTCACATCTACAACCTGCGGGGGTTCATTCAGTTCAAGCTGGAGCAACAAGAAGACGCCGTGACTTTGTTTACGGAGGCTGCAGAGGTTTTCCAGAGGGTGAGAGGTGAAGACCGGGGTCCCTGGTTGGTGGTGAACTACGGGAACCTGGCCTGGCTGCACCACCTGCTGGGAGATGAGGAGCAGAGTCAGGTTTACCTCTCAAAGGTTGCAGCCCTGATGGAGGAACATCCACCTCCAGCTGAAGGTGAGCTGCACGCTGAGGTCTGCGCTGAGAAAGCCTGGACCCTGATGTTGTTAAGAGGAGACATGGAGCTCGCTGCTGATTTGTTCCAGAGAGCCGTCAGTCTGCAGCCGGGGATGGTGGAGTGGAACAGCAGCCACGTCCTGAGTTTAGTCAAAGTCCAGGAGCAAAGAGAGCACGTTATCTTCGAGAAAATGAGACAGGCAAAGAACCGGGATCCTGAGAACCTGTACCTCGCCGTTCTTTACCTCGAAAAATGTGCTAAGAGAGGAAAACGTGTCAGAGATGAAGTACACATGATCGCCAGGGAGGTTTTGGAAACTCCCATTGGAAGCTACAACTGTTTGAGAGCATTATTCAGGGTTTACAAAAACCACTTATCCATCGATGAGTACATCCATTTGGTAGAAGAGGCTCTGAGAGTAAATCCAGATCAGAGATATCTGAAGACCTTTCTTGTATCTGGATACAAACACAAGATTTATAGTCTCCGTTCTCAAGGTCAACGTCCAAGTCCACGTATGATCAACAGAGCCATCAGCCTCCAAGAGGAGGTGGTTTCTCTTTACCCTCACTCTCCGCTCATGAGGAAATTGGACCTCGCTGATCTCTACGCAAAGTCAGATTCCCATCAGGCCAAAGCTGAGCAGATATTTGAGGAGCTGCTTCACATCGATCTGGAACCGACGGAAAAACAGCTTCTTTACAACGCCTACGCAAGATATTTGCACCACGATCGAAATGAGTCCTGCAGATCGATCCACTTTCACATGAAGGCGGCAGAAATACCAGAGAAGACCTACTTCAGAGCACAGAGCATCATGTTGCTGGAGAAGCTGAAAAACAAAGGCATAATGTGGAGAGAAATAGAGGAGTTTCTGGAAAACCTGCAAGAGCCGGGAGCTGGAAATGAAGCTTAGAGTTTGTGTTGATGTGCAGTTCTGTGATTGTCCACTAGGGGGCTCAGATAAATCACTTGCATTTTACCTGCTCATTTTTCACTTCTATTGATTTAAAGCAACCCTCAGGTTTTATTTTACAGAACAAGTTTCATTTAAAGGAACTGTTGAAATTTTGTGAGTTTTACTGAAGAGTTTAGAAAAATGTTCCATCATTGCTACGAGGCTGATAATACATGTTGTTTGATGTTGTTGTTCTTGTTGCTGAGTTTATGAACAGACCTGAGAATTAATAAAGTGCTTGAACATAATCAATTCCTTATCCTCAAGTCTCTTTATCGTTTCTTACACGCTGCCACCACCTCCTCACAAATTACACATCAACTACTGGATGAAGATAATTTATAAAATGGTATCACTGGACTCATTTGAAATATTATTTATTGGCATTATTTCATTATTTAGCCCTTAATATTGAGTCAGGTGTGTTTGCTGAAGCAGAGTTTTAATTTAAATCAGACTGTCTGAATCAATCATGTCAGTTTTTTTCTCTCAACAAATAAATGATGTCATCCTCCTTCTTGTTACGGTAAAACGTAACGTTACAGAAAATAAGGGCACATACTGAAAAAAATGCAGTTTCTAATTAACGAAAGTTCAGAAGAAATGTCAAAGTCCATAAAATAAACTCAAGCTGAAGCTTTCAGAAACATCCTGATGGAACAAAGTTTCTTCTGTTTCAGAATAATTAAAAGAAATCATCAGTCTTTACACCATAGGTTTCAGTTCATTTAGTTGGTTTTAAAGATCAATTTTAGTTTGTTTCAACCAGCAAAATTTTCTGAAACCAACCTAAAATGATCAGTTTATTAACAAAACAAAGTTAAATCTCACAGAATATAAGGAAAATTTATACAGAGATTCAAAAAAAGTAAAGAAATGCATAAAAAATGACTTTAAACAAAGAAGCTGCTCTTGTTATGTCGCTGTCCTTTGGGTTAAAATAACAAAATGTGAAATGTTTAATATGAAATGAGTGAAGACACAATACACAACATCACAGACACAACGATGCTGGTTTTGTTTTCAATAAACAAAAAGAGAAACCAGACCAAACAGCAGAGAAGTAAGACTCAGTTTAGCGGCTGGAGCTGAGTTACACATGTTACTTCCACAACATTTAAGTGAAATGAATTGAACATGATCAGCATCGAAGGGAGCACCAACTAAAGCCCTCAATTTCATCTGAGCGGCTCCTTCACAAAGGTTTGCAGACGCACAGCCATGGCGTTGAACGGACATGAAATCATGAGACTCTGTAGATGAATAAAAAAAATATATTTGTTCCACTTCTGTTCTTAAAAGCGCCACTGGAGGGCAGCAGTGAAAGACTCAGTGAGAAAACATGAACAGTTGCATCATGAAGACTCACGGTTAAAAGCAATGCAACGGTTCTCAATGCCCACACACTGAAGTGTCAAGTTACAAGACGGATCTGGAAAAGAACAGCTGCGACAATGCAGACTGTTTGGTTTCTGTTCATCAGGAACTGAAACAAAATAGGAAAAAGATGTGACACAGATTATTTGAGCATCAGGAGAAAGTCGACTGGAGAGAGTTGGAGATATCTCAGTGTTCACAGAGGTCAAAGCTTTGGTTCATATCTGAGTAACATCTAAAAACATGTTGTGGATTTTAATTTTGAGTAAATTAGATTTTAAAACCTTCCCCCTGCAAAGAAACAGTACTTACGAGTCACATTTGGAGCATTGCAGTCATCTGTGTTGCAGCATTGAAGAGAAAAAGCTATGTTACCATCAGAAGTGCTGAATGAAAGCAGCTGATCGCCCTCACTGCAGACAGAGGACGGCGCACAGGACTTAAAGCGAAACTCCTGAATTTTGTTGATCCTATGATCAGCTGAACACAATTCAAGGGTTAGACAGAAACAGAGCAGCACATTAGAACAGGTCAGCAACCTGAGGTACATCAGGTCATTTATGTTGGCACACAGAGAAAAGTCACAATGAAATAGAGGACGAAAATAAATAATATTTCACACTTCAGAGGAAACGGGGCACACTTAAAATGTTCTTATGTGAAAACATAATAAATGATGTTTGATATTAAATTTGAATCATGATGTCACATGTGCATGAACATGACTTGCAAGCGAATCCTTGATTCAGAGCAAATCTCTTGGTAATTCAGTCGGCTAGCTCTCGTATTTATGATTGATCTTGACCGTTCTGCATCAATACATATAAGAGTGAATAAAAGCACTTGGTGGTAACATAAGCATGTTACATTCTGCAAAAATACTGTAAAAGTAAATGATTCACAAATGATTTTATGAAAGACGTCTGTATTGGCACTTAACCCTCCTCCTGTGTTACGCGTCTTAAATCAGCTTTAAAATACACTAAAAACAAAACATATGATCGAGTTTTTGTTGTTCTCTCTTGGTTTCCAACATTCCGAAGGAATAGGTACTTTTATAACCCAAAGTATAAAAACCACAACCAGAGTCCCGGGTTACAAATCGTCATTTGGAGAACTAAAGTTATTTTTCGTCTTTTTTATTGGATTTCTCTTAGGATATTTATTTGGTTTCCAAAAACACAATGGACGGATAATAACTCCCCATATCTTGTGTACTCTGAAATAAATCTGCTCTATTTATTTTTTCATTTTAAAATTAGCAACTATAGTAACATCTATGGTGTTAGGGTCAGTTTTGACCCATACATATATTTTTCAAAAAAATGCAAAAATATATATTTTGCCAGCAATAGAACTTTAATATAAACACATAGAAACACAGAACAGGTCATAAAACTAAATATTGATTTGTGAGTGTGCATGTTTTTAGATGCATTGTGGCAAAAAGTGACACTTTTTGTGTCTTTGCAGAGAAACTTTTTGCATTGGAAACACAAATGAGTGAAGCTCACATGATTGGGAGAGGAGGTGTCTGTCATTGTGATGGCTGACAGTGCACTTATGATTTCAATTCTGGCTCTAAATATTGGTTTATAATCTTATTTTTATAACCGGGTCAAAACCGACTCTAACACTACAAGCAACAAAACTTCAATCAGGGCATTTTATAATGTTGAGATTTTTTTTTTTTTAAATAATTTTGTTGGAATCAACGTTCCTGACAAAGTCAAGAAGCCTTGATGCAGTAAACTAAATTTAAGTGATTCTTTTATGCATTTAAAAACTAAAACGGGTCGGTGGCGTCCGTAACACAAGAGGAAGATTAAGGCATGAGTGTATTTTAAAGTGGCAAGAGCCACAGAAAACGTTACCTACCTCTGCATTAGAAGATGTGACCTGCAACTGACTCAAAGAAACATCTACCTCCAAACATTTCTTACATCTCATAGCGATTGATGCACAATGATCATCAGAAGAGCCACAGTCCACCAGGTCTCCAAGATCTTCATACGTCCCCCTGTAATCCCGACACTTTAAAGCATCAGCTGTGGAGAGAGAAAGAAAGAGAGAGGAGTGATGAACCTGGACGGCTCTGTGAGGAGTTTTTATGTGGCGTTGATTCAGGTGAAGCCTCCAATCAGCCTCCGTCACTGAGACGTGGCTCTTGCCAAAGTGTGGCGGCGTGCTGGATCTAAATCCTGAAAAGCAAACAGGTGTTAAAGTGAAGTTACCAGAGCTGAAGAGCATCC
>RPOG01005407.1:0-32788 GCA_008086565.1 Thalassoma bifasciatum | reverse complement strand
AACAAGTAAGTTATAAATGAAAGTAACTGGTGAAAACAGGACCATGACATCAAATCAAAAGTGTAGTTCTGTATTTTTCTCAATGGAATTACTACGTGCATTAGAAACAGCTCAGACGAGGAAATGATGTTCATTTATTTGTTTTTAAGTGTTTCACCAGGTGCTACTGGATAATATATTCCCAATTACTGTAACTGAACTGGCAAACAGGATGTCCTTTGATAAAAGCAGGTGCAACAACCTGCACGGCTTTGTACATATTAGACAATAATCATAGAAATGAATAAAGAAAACTTCACTGTCATCTTTGTTTTATTGACCTCTGTAAAAAACATAAATAAGAATAAACAGGTGTTTATGGGCACCGTATTGAAATCCATCCATGAAACGACAACACTTCACCTCCAAACACCCGAGCAACAACCAGAGCTGAGTGTTGACTTCAGAGCTGTGCATCGACACAAACACTCAAACTATCGTTACAGTGAAGATACTTGTCACAATTAGACAGGTCCAAGCTTACAACACTTATTCCCTTGTTATACAGACTGTGAGAAACACATCAGCTGCTCTCAGACTCAGAGAAGGTGCAGCTCCCCACACCGACACGACTTCAGATGTTTCTCACCGTTACAGGCGAGGACTCTTTGAGCTGAGAGGTAAACCATTAGGCAAACATTTTGGCATAGATCTTCTTCTCTTTCTCCTTCTCCTCCTGGATTTTAAGCTGCACCCTCTTCACCTCGTTGGTGATGGCTGTCAAAACAAAAGAGAAAACGTGTGAATCTAACAGTTTTTATAATCTGCACTGAGGTTGAAGCACAGTTCTGCTGCTGGTGGCTCTAATCTTGTAGCGTTCAGTTAATTATCTCATGTAGAGGAGCTGCAGACAGGCTGTGATCTCAAAACAATCCCTGATCTGTGTTTAGGAGACAGGTTATGTCCACATTTCACTTTTAAACCTCACAGCGTAGAAAATAAACCTAAAACAGATTCTCAGTTTCTTACCTTAATTGCCCTCACTGCTCTCAGACTTTGTTTCCCTCACAAAAGTTTATGCCTGTATAAAAACGTTTAACTCCCACATCTTAATTAAAGTATGAGAAGTTTTCAGACATTTAAACCCAATTAAGCACAAGCTGATGTAAATGTAAATAACTTTTCATGAGAAACTCTTGAATTAGCACAATTTAGTGTCAGCTCAGAGCTGCTCAATATTCAGTTTTTCAAAGAGGAGTTTATCATCTGGTAATAGCCGTCATTTACCGGTGGCTTGTTTTGTGCAATATTCAAAAGAATTAATGACTGATTCACCCTGGGGTAATTTAGGGAGTTATTTTGGTTGCACTGGAAGAAAAAAATAATGTGGCTTGTCTTGTTCTCAAACCACTTACAACAAAACCTCTGAGACACTATTAACTCTGAGAACTCTATAAAATATGGATGTAGTCACTTGTCTGTTCTTGATGCAGAGTAATGAAGTCGATTGTTCGCGGGGACCATATTGAGCTACAGAGTGTCTGTCAGGACAAATTGGACTGAGAGTCTCATTGGTCAAACCTGTGATCTTATATCTTCTATACCACAGAGTCAGGAAAACACAACCCCGTACAGTGTGTGCCAATAGTGAAATGAATGCTTTAGACCCAGCCTGTGTTTCTCAATGAACAGCAACTAAATTGGATGTTGCCTTTTGGTCAACACTGACCTTAAACAGAAGTCTAATATTTTTTACATTTATCCACAACTGGATTTTTATGTCAAACTGGCCAGAAGATGAATTTCAAGCTTGATTACTTGTAGTTTATTTATCAAACTGCAAATAATAATCAACCATAAATTGCCCAATTACATGGAATATTGAGTTTAATTTCTGGGTGATAATAATGTAATGATATATTTAATGTACCTTTGTCTTCTGGAGCTACTCCCTGAGCTTTTTTCAGATCAGCCTGAAAAAGAAAGAAAGAACAAAATCAGTTCTCTATTTCCCAATAACCAAACATCTCCAAATTCCAAACAACAACTCAATGTTGGTTCTGTTTAATCCAACCAAACAAGAAAGGGAGTGAGATTGATGTGCTGTAAACGCTACGTAGATCAGACAGTATGCAAAGACTACATGACGGCAAACAAGTGATAAAGTATTCCCCCTAGTGGCAGACTGAAGTTAGTGTCTCTTTATTATTCAGTGATTGGACATGAGCTCAATTTAGAATCAAAACACATAAAGGATTTGCACTTAGGTTTTATTCTGCAGCCAATCAGCAAAAGTTCTGGCTTCACTTGGGTTAGCTGTTGTTCTGTCCATGTCAAAAATGTCACAAGGTTCAAATAGTTAAATCTCTAAATGTTTTCAACAATCGTCTCTATGGGTAATGTGTGGTGATGTTACCATGGC
This sequence comes from Thalassoma bifasciatum, assembly GCA_008086565.1. Classification (NCBI taxonomy): domain Eukaryota; kingdom Metazoa; phylum Chordata; class Actinopteri; order Labriformes; family Labridae; genus Thalassoma; species Thalassoma bifasciatum. Next base: position 30,387 of record RPOG01005407.1, on the reverse strand, counting down.
TTGGCTGTAGTCTTTTAACCCCTGCCAGGCCTGAGCTCTGCGGAAAAGTGCCTTGGTGTTTGCTTGGTCCAGCTCCAAAGCCTGGAAGACATAAATCACATCAGTTTCTCTTTGTTTTTAATGAAAGAGTTTGATCATCCAGGAGAACAAAACATTCTGATTAGAACAGAAAAGACCCCAACAAGAATGTGTTAAGGAGCTTTAACATTCAGGTCAGGTTTGCAGTCAGTAACCCACCAATAACAAGTCTCATTAAGAGTACCTCATTACAGCTCTCCACAGCCTCCTGCCACAGCTGCATCTTCAGTTTACACGCCGCCGTGTTGAGGAAGCAGCTCAGAGCTGTGGGCTCCAACTTCTGCTGAGCCTCGTCCTGCAGCTGCTCTCCACTCATCTCTAAATACCTGCAAGAACGATAAAAGAAAAGGCTCAGTGCTGCTGAAAAAGAGAGATGAAGATGATGAGAGATGAGCAGTTGTGGAGACATAAAACCCAAATTTGGCTCTTTTTCTATTACCTGAGGGCTTTGCTGTATTTGTTGATGGCACCTTCCCAGTTTTGATTCTTAAAAAGGCTGTTTCCAATGTTTTTCACATCCTCAGCAACAGTCAGGACTTTGTCGACCTAAAAGAAAAGACAGAGAAGAATAGATCTCATGTCAACACATTTCAATGTTTTATCTTACAAAGTTAAAAATGTCCTTTCACAACTTTTAATCTGAGTAAAGATCAGACGTCTTTGTTCTTTATCAGGAGCGCAACAAAGATTAAAAGATGTGAAAGGACATTTCAATCTTTGTTTCATCTTGTTGGTCGTGCACCTTTGGTGGGTTTTAATTGGAAGGTGATTCTGCTTTTTTTTTCTCTCTTTGTCTTCTCTTCTTTTAACATTAACCAATAATGAGCATGAGCTAAGACATTGAGTAACACACTGCTCAGAACTAAATAGGAACCCTAATAAAACAAGAGATGAGCAATCAATAATAACAAAGTAAATAAAAAACAAGTTGAAAAGGGACATCAGTAAAAAGAAGTCGAGAGAAGACGAAGAGAACTTGTTTCTTGGGCATCAGTGCTGTGTTACTGTAACACTCCCAGAATTTATTCACCCCCAGAATAAATTCATTTTTCTGGGAGTGAGAGTTTAGGGTTCAGACTGAAATGTTGAGGCACAGCGAAATAAAAAAAGCAAAGTTCATTTGGCCAAAACCTGACTCATCAGGACATCCAGACAGTTGGTCAACAACAGGAACGGTCCGTCCGTCTGTCGGGACAATTTATGTGGAGGAGCCGACTCAAAATATTGGAAATTATTCATCAAATTCTGAGAACAACCCTTTAACATGTTCCAGGTTTTTTTTTCGCCCTCTGTGTTTGCTGTGCTGGTCCTGAATCTTGATATCAAGACATTATCGATCTTCTCCTCTGATTCTGGACAAACAGACACTTTCGATGTCTGCTGGGAAAGTTAAGCTGTGTCCTTGAAAATCAGAAGATGGAGAGATACGTACGTCTTTAAAGTCAACGTCTGAGTCCTCAGGGAAGTCTGGGTGAGCGTCTCCTGATCCGTCAATTGCTGCAACACCCCAGCTGTCCCCGTCCCCGTGCACGCCACAGTCTGCGATGACGCACGGCTGCAAAGGGCGAGGTGGAAGATTTAGACACGGAGGATGAGAGCGGCTTCATCATCACAACAAACAGGGTAAACGAATATATCGACGTAATTAAACGCCATCAAAACGACTGAGACTTCCCTATCATCATTTACCTTCACAGGAGTGTCCTCATTGGTGTCAACAGACTCCAACATCTTTACAACTCCCATCCCTTTCAACACCTGTCCGAAGACAACATGCTTGCCGTCTAAGTGCGGTGTGGGAACGGTGGTGATGAAAAACTGAGAACCGTTGGTGTTTGGACCGGCGTTGGCCATGCTGAGGAGGCCCACTTTGTCATGCTGCGCAGAGAGAAAAACACATGAAGCTCAGTTTAGTCTCAACTACCCAGCTCCACTTCCACACACACAACACACCTAATGATCATGTTTTGAAAATTACCTTATAGTGGAAGTTTTCATCCTCAAACTTCTCACCGTAGATGCTTTCACCACCGGTGCCGTTCTGGTTGGAGAAGTCGCCTCCTTGGATCATGAACTTCTTAATAACTGCAAAAAAGAATTAATGAGAGAGAAAATGTTGTTGATACATGACGAGCAATTTAGAGCAACTCATTAAAACAACCAAAGTTTCAAATAACCTTTGACATCTTCGAAGTGGATTTCACTTTAACTACAGCATGGAGTAATTAGTATCCAGATAACATTTTAAGAGTTTTTCATTTCCAATTATTTATTACATCAATTCGTTCACTTGCAATGTTTATATGCTAATCAATTAAATGTCCATTTACCTGTGACCAGCAATGGGAAGTGACAGGATTTTAATACCAATGCCCTTATTGATTCTGCCAATTGATCCAATTATTTATCGATTCCAACCTTATTCCAGTTAACATTTTATTGAGTTTATGAGTTAATAGATATGAAGTTGGTCAAAGGATCTGGATATCTCTAAACATAATGAATGAAAATCAAAAAAAAAGAAAAAAGTAAAATTAAAATGAAATTTGGTGAAAAAAAAAAAAACATGTCACGTTTCGTCAATGTATTGTTTTCTTATGTTTTATTAATTGAAGCTGGCCATCCAGCAAAGCTTTGGAGTTATTTGGAGCCTCGAGCTTGCCGTAGCTGTGCTGAATTCAGCCATGAGCCTTATCTTCTTCTCTGAAAACATTTTCTGCAGGTATTTTTACATTTAGAGTTTTAAGTATTGTTCAAAAAGAGTCATTATGATATGTTTCTGTGATGAAAGTTTAAATTCTGCTTTGAAACTGAAGTTATATCGAGGTAGCACTGTTTTCTATTTGTTTTTGCTACATTAAATGTATAATATGTTGGATGTACTCAACATCAATCTCTTGTGAGAGTAAAAGTACATTTAACTTTGTGCTCAGTTTTACAGTCTTTTAAGTAAAAACTTCATGAATGTAATCAATCTAACAGAAATCAATAGAATGACAACAACATAACTTGTGTATGAAAAGCCGAATCTTGTGCAAACTTCATCAAAGTCACATTTTTTTAAACTTTCATTTTATCATTTGCAGTTTTGGCACATTTCACATCAGTTATGATAACATCTGGTTATGAAGAGAAACTGCTTTGCCAAAATCTGCTGCAGGAAACACTAAATCATCCAGACATCCAGGCAGCAAATAAACAAAGTTTTGCCAGAGTGTGTGAACCATTTTATCTGGAGGAAAAATCAAACATGAGCAGACTTAAAATATCAAAAATAATCCACCATTTCTGCTGTTCTGACTTCATCCTGTAATCTGATCTTGATGTGATATTTCCCCACATGTAAATGTGACTGTGCCACGTGAAACTGTTAAATCCAGCTGGTGACATACGTACTTCTGTGGAACGGACATCCTTTGAAGTGCAGCGGTTTCCCGGTGGATTTGCCCGTTCCTTTCTCTCCTGTGCAGAGAGCCCGGAAGTTTTCCGCAGTCTTAGGAGTGACATCCAAGAAGAGCTCAAAGACTATCCGGCCAACTGTGGAAGTAGAAATAAAGGGAAATTAGGAGGGCTTAGGAAGAGAAATTGTGCAGGACCACTCCGTACATATTCATAGCTGCCCAATCAACAGTAAATAAAAATTAATTCAGTTTGACATGATTCACCACACTCATTATTCTGCATGCTGTCGAAAAAGTCTCCTCAGTGTCTGGAGTTTGTGATAAATGTTAATCAGATGACAGCGTAGTGCTGCATTTATTTGCCATGCTCATTAATTCATCAGTTAAACTCAAGCTTTTTGTCATCTTTAGACGTTTTCCCTGAGAGGATCCTGTACACTAACAGCGCTTTAACCCTCAACATCTCTACAGGAAACAGGTTGCATGAACTGTTTTTTTTCATCCAAATGTAGAGACTGCAAACTGAATCACTAGACTGCACATCTTTTGCATTTATCTTCATTCATTTTTTTCTGTTTTGTCTGTTGCAGGAATAATTGATGGAAAGTTGGTGTAGTTTTGTTGGGTGTGCGTGTTCCTCAAGCCTTAATCTTTTCTTTTATTTTGATGTATTTAGTTAAGTGGTTGGTTTTGGGTCTGTTAGTTTGTCCTCTATTTCTGTAGTTTTCTTGTTTAATAAAAGCTTATTTCAAGTTGTTTGCTGTTTGTGAGTGGCCACAGGGCTGACCCATGTGATTTGTTTTAAGCTGAGACAGTGTCTCACACACCTGGTTTGCTTCAGCCTAATCAGGTTTGCCTCACGTCTCTCAAGAGAAGGGCAGCAGGGTATGTAGAAATGTCATTATTAGAATAAATCTTGTCATTGTTTTGACTGATCTTCTGTCTTGAAAAATACTTATTTATTGTAGGCAGAGAATGATGTAGATGTAGGTTGAAAAGATTCGTAATGACGGTGAAATATGTGAGGGGAAGCTGCAATATTTGTTATCATGAGGCGGTGCTGTATTATTGTTAGTTTGATTATGAATGAGTCCATGTGCAGGTTTGTTTTAACATTTGTGGAAACTTCTGGTTAAGACACTGAACAACCAAGTGAAGTTTTTCTCATGTTTCTAAAGGATAAAATAAATAATTTGCACCAGTCAAACTCTACACATGATCTTTGACACCAGGGGCTGCTACACCGTTCTTTAATTTTGTACATAACTCTTTACTCTTTTGGTTCCCTAACCACTTTAAGGGTTGTGACATTGACCTCTAAAAGTCAGAAAGCATTAAAAAGGTAATATTTTCATGCTTTTTTTGTCCCAGGGTTCCTTCAGGTTTCAGCAAGTCAAATTTAAGACTTTTTAAGACCTTTTTAATGCCACTTCGAATGAAATTAAGACCAAAAACACATAAATATGGTCAAAGGTTTGGGGGTCCTGCTGCATTACAACCAAATCATAGCATGTGTCACTTAATGAGACTCATTCAAGTTATCTTTTTGACTGTTTATTGAACATAAAGTAGCTCATTGGTTAATATCTGTATGTAAACTAGAAAAGCAATTTCTGAAGAAATTGCGCTGTGAATGCAGAAGCTGAAGCAGCTCACGCTGAACTGCTAATGCAGAATCCTGATATACGACTTACTGACTTAAATAGACTTTTACCAACTTACTTAGAACTTTTTCGAACGCGACTTGACGACTTACGTTTTACAACTTCCTCTTGAGTGCTTGTACTTGTACTAGACTTGGCTGAAAGGATGTGAAATAATGTCCACAATGAAAATATGGATGGGTGAATTAAAGAATCATCTGAATTAAAGGAAAAGGATAAATCACAATGAAAGAATATTTTTTCCCTAGAAGTTGTGTGGGAATTATCAGAATTATCAGATGTTTGAGACAGTGAAGTGAGTGTGTGTGCTGTTGTGATTGTGTATGTGTCTGTGCTTGTGTGTGTGTGTGTGTGTGTGTGTGTGTTTGTGTGGACATGGTTAATATGCTTGTGTGTGTTGTGTATGAGTGTGTGTGCTTGTGTGTGTTTATGTTTGTATATGATTCATGTGCTGATGTATGTGTGTTTGGTGTGTTTGTGTGTGGGTATATGTTTGGTGTGCTGGTGTGCTGTGTGTTGGTCAGTGATGCAGAGAAACTTAGTGAACTCATAGAAAGAAGTAGTCACAAAACTAGACGTCCATATTTGTCCACACAGTCTAGTGTCCAGAGGTACCATTGGACGAGCAATCCGACAAACTTCGACGTCGACAAACTAATAACTGACAGACAGTTGATGAGGAGCTGGATTTGAGCCAGGGACAAGGGTGCGAATATCCATAGGCTGCGCAAAATCCTAAAGGGCTAGCAGAAAACCAAAACCACCGTTAGATTCACAAGGCCCAGAAGTATCTATTGATGTTAATTTCATGTCTGTTGAGCCACAGGTTTTACCAGAAATGTGAGTTAAAAAACTGTTACTTTTTCTTTATCTCTCAGAAAGTCCCCTGAAAATTAACATTAGAGCAGATGGGGACAGATGATGACTTTCTGTGACAGTTGGCCACCTGCAGGCTTTGTTCTTTGTCCTTTTGGTGTCAAGGGTCATTAATCAGAAGCAGAACAAGATTACCTACGTTTTGAGCCCAAATTTGAGTATGTGGAGTGAAATTTGTGGCCCCTCGGCCTGTTTATCCAAAAAGTTTCCAGGTGATTTCTCTCCTGGTCCACACTCTAAAATTCAAATCCTCACTCTACAGTTTGAACATTCCNAAGCTGAAATATACTGAAGAAAGCCAAACGATGGCTGAACATTTTGCAGGTAGAATGAAGTTTCTGGCTGAAAGTATGACTGAATGAGAAGGGTCTGAATGAGGCTGAAGAAATTCCCTGAATGATTCCTAATCCAATTCATTCTCTATGCGTGTGAAAATCGTGAAAAAAGTGAAATATCTCTGAAAGTATTAGTGAAACCGGTCTGAAAAGTCATAGCGCACCAGTCCTGAACGAGCCGGTCGTTTTGAAGTTTGAACGGTGAAAATCGGTTGAAATTTGTGGAAGAAGAAGCGATCCAAAAAAGTGGGCGGAAGAGAGAAGAATAAGAAAAAGAAGAATAAACTTTTTGAAAATAGAAGAACATAAGCTGTGAATGCCTTGCTGCATTCACAGCAATAAATGCAAAAAGTGGCCCATAGTCATAGACTGGCTAACTAGGATGCAGATAAATTATATCAGCAGCTTTTAAGACAGCTTTCACTGTAAATCTCCTTCTCCAAAAGTCCCGCGAAAAAAAAATAAAATCAATGAAACATGAACAAATCCTGCCCTGCTGGATTTAAGTCCTTTACTTTAAGACCAGAATATAACATTTTAGTGAATTTAAGACTTTTTAAGGCCTTAGTTTTAAATACATCTAACACCTAATTCTTCTTTCCCCCTTAGGATCAACTTTCAATTTTTCTTCACGTGTTAAATGACTAAACAACAAGAATGGAAATAACATTTATTCAACAAAGAGGCAGAATTTTGATGGATAACTTAATTTGAAATATTTGATATTTGAGCCCTTTAACCCACCTGACACGGCTATATTTATTTCACCACAGGCCTTAAATGATCATGGATTGTTTCGCACTTTAATTTTTTGCTACAGCCTGTTAAATCAATGCATTTCATCTATAAATAAGTTCAAAATTAAAATGTTGTGGTCCCAAACTGTAACACTGAGTTACAGCGGTTTGAAAGTGCAGCTTCGGTTTATGACAGCTAATTACACGGTTACTACAATGTACAACCACACGTGGTTGAGACACTCGCTAAACATGAGAGAATATGGATTAAACTAATATTCAGTAAGTCAAATATATCTAAAATTAACTGTAAGTGACCTGTGAGTGAGGGTACAGTTATTAATGTTTAATGAATCAGTCTCCGCTGCTGGAGTCACAGCGCGGCGGTGCTAAGCTAACAGGGTAACGGTCAAACCAGCCCCTAGAAAGAGTTCGTTAAAAATAAAATAAAATAAAATAATTCAGACCTCTTGTTGCTCCTATGTCTACATCGAAGAAGACACGAGGGTTTCCAGGATTTGAAGGCTTCTCCAACGGCGTAGGGTGAGACATTTTAAAGGATAAGACACTTGTTTCTAGAAACCTATCGAAAAACCGGCAGGTTCAACCGAGAGGAAAGGAATGAGAGACTTCCGCTTGGTGCTTTCAAAATAAAACTGTCCCGTTTAAACAGTCACCCAGAAATAGTGCAGTGTGACCTTTCAAAATAAACGGATAAATCTTGCATATGAATGCTACGGAAGAGGATTAAAAACCACTGGGGGAAAAAAATTAACATTTTTTTCTTTAAAAGTCGGAGTTCTGAGAAAAAAAATCAGAATTCTGACTTTAATCTCTACGGAAAAGGATTAGGGCCACTGAGAAAAAAAAAAAAATTCCAAAAAAAAAAAAAGTCAGAATTCTGACTTTAAACTTAGAATTCTGACTTTATTCTCAGGATTCTGACTTTAAACTCAGAATTCTGAGAAAAAAGTCAAAATTTTACGGAAGAGGATTAGGGCCACTGAGAAAAAAAAAATCTAAAAAAAAAAGAGTCAGAATTCCGAGAAAAAAGTCAGAATTCTGAGAAAAAAAGTCAGAATTCTGACTCTTTTTTTTTTAGATTTTTTTTTTCTCAGTGGCCCTAATCCTCTTCCGTAAAATTTTGACTTTTTTCTCAGGATTCTGACTTTAAACTCAGAATTCTGACTTTTTTCTCAGGATTCTGACTTTAACTCAGAATTCTGAGAAAAAAGTCAAAATTTTACGGAAGAGGATTAGGGCCACTGAGAAAAAAAAAATCTAAAAAAAAAAGAGTCAGAATTCTGAGAAAAAAGTCAGAATTCTGAGAAAAAAAGTCAGAATTCAGAGTTTAAAGTCAGAATTCTGACCTTTTTTTTTCTGGAATTTTTTTTTCTCAGTGGCCCTAATCCTCTTCCGTAAATCTCAGAGGAAGCTTAAATAAAACTTTTTTTTTTTTTTCCAGTGGCCCTAATCCTCTTCCGTAGAGATGCAGTCAGTTAAATGTGTTTTCTTTTCTTTTTGAGGTTGTGGGTGTGTGCTTGTCATTTTTTATTTGTATTACTATTATGTTTTGTCTTCTTAAAATCTACTCAGTCAAAATATACTGCACTTTAAAAAATACTGTTGTTTTTAAATTTCCCTTCCAAATAAAAAAGATTTGGTAGTTTTGATTAAATTGCAAGTGCAAACATTGTACTACTTTTTCCCAAAATGTCTTTGTAACATCATGCATCCTCGAAAGTGTTTTTAAGGATGTCATTGTGGATGTTTTCTCTGGACCTGCAACATAAAACCACAATAAAAAATAGTGTCTTTTTTCTTGTGTAATGTACATTTTCTTTGGTATGTGTGATATTCAGGGGTGATAAAGCAGTAGATCTCCAGGGAAATCAAGTCATTTTTTTCATGACACGAAAAAACAGACCAAACTATATTTTACTATTTATTCTAGAAAGTTTTGTTTGTACGTAACAAAATAAAGCTGTGACATTACAAAGTAATGAAGTAAAATGAATTATGTGCGTGAATATAGTTATGAATTTCTTGCTACAACAGAGGAGTCCAGGAAGGATTGATAAAACAGACAAGATGTTCTGATTAGTGGTTCACAAAAGAATATATCTACTTTAAGAGATCCATGTTGTGTTTTCACATGAATGGAAACAAGGCATTTACCTTCACATGCCTCAGACGGAACAGGAAAACAACAACAAGTACACTCAACATTCTGTCTCAAGAGAGCTAATCCCTGTGTGTGGGTGGGTGCCAGACCAAGAGCCCATCAATGTAGTAAAGGTATTATCCCCAAATAGAGGCTGACCCCAAGAAATAGATGTCTGAGTGACTCATTACACCAAAATTGATGTTCTTTCCCATGGTTAAGGAGAAGAAATACATTGTACCGTTATCTGCACCAGACATAAGTGGGTTTGATTGCTACAGCATTAGGGTTGGATTTCCAGGTGCCCTCATTCAGGAATAAAACATCCATCTATGGCTCTGCAAGGGGTCAGAGGGATCTCAAGTAAAACCTGGTCATTGCTCTTATTTTGGAGAGGGTTTTGAGGTTTTGAGACTCAGATCCATCTTTATCCTTCTCCAAGCAGACGGTGATGACTTTTCCCCAACAAAAATTCTTCAGTGTCTTGTCCTGTTAGTGTTGTCTGATGTAATCGAGGTTGCATTTAGTTGGGTTGTGCAACAAACATCTGATATAAGGTCTCATGAATAATCTGGTTATGAAGGGGTGAAAATGAAACAATTTACAAGATGCTGAGCTCAAACGAACATCTCATTAACACTCAGGTTTGAGTCGTGGGAGGGAAAGCCATCTGCTGCCAGCTCCGACGGTCTCTGTGACACTTGGTGATGACTGGAGGTGAGTCATATGTTATGTTGTTTCTCTGGAGGAAAAAAAAAACAAGAAAATGTGAGAGGCATAAATTATAATATAAGTCTGTCACATACTGTTTAGTTATTCTGGAGACATTTTTAAAAGTCTCATATCAACTATGCACTAAAGTAAGTATATTTTTTTTTAATAGATTTTGTTTTGAGTTGTGAAAATCCTTCTCGATTGTAAACCTTATAAATTTGCAAAGCCTATTTATTTCCCTTTTGGAAACAAAATGGAGCCATTTTTCTCAGAAATATGCCATAGTGGGATGTGGGTTGTGCCCATGACATGAAATGACCTTGACATATCCTCTCTATGTAAATGCAACAAGTCCAAAATCCAAAAGAGGTTGAACTTTTAGTTGTTTACACAAAAGATAATGGCTTTTGAACAACTTGTGTGCACAATATATGAAAGAAAACTACTCTTTTGGGGACTTTGGGGGCTCCGTGGAATCAGAGGAGAAATTGAGTTTTACATTAGGGTCAGTAACTCCCCCTGCTGGTTCAAACATGTATTTTACTTTGAGTCATGGTTACCTGTACTCTCTGTATTTGAGGGGTAAGGATTATTTTTTCTATTTGGAGATTTTGTTCAGATCTTTAGCACTTGAATTAAGTGTTCCTATTATATGATGTTATTTTCAGTTTTTTTTTCCCTACATGAATTATGTTTCGTTGCATGCTTTTTTAAAAAAAAGTGCTGAGTAATGCAAACAAAGTTAAGCTGAGTTTAAATGAGTGTATAGTTAATAAAAATGTCGCACTTCTTAATTTTTCATTACATATATTCTCCATGTGCAGTTTCCCACTATATTTAATCTAATTTATGGAAAATATGCTGTTTTTGTTCAATAACTGTCCACTGTTTTATCCTACTTCCTTTTCTTTTTCAACTCCAATACAAATTCCTTGAATTGTATGTGATAACGCACTGAGCAATAAATCTGGTTATGATTCTGTTTCTTGAATCTCTTTTTTTGAAAGACCTCTGAAGGTTGTTTAAGTGTTTGACTAAGTGAAGATTTTACTGTTTCCTTGTCTTTCGCAAGCTGTTTTGCTTCAAGTTTTCTCCAACATCTAATTTCTGTCTCTAACATGTCTGTTTCTGAATTTTTCGTGATTAGTACAAAAAAATTTCTAGATGCGATCTAACTGTGGTGCCGGAGCAAATGCCATAGCATCACGTCAGTTAAAACGGAAAATGTAGTTTACAGTGAAGGTGAAGAGAGTAGTTATTTAGGGTATTCTTGGAGACTTTCTCACTAATTGGTTCCTCAGGTGAGAAGCGAGGGTCATAACGTGACATTGAATCCTGCTCAAATAAAATAAGTACAGTTACATTTTGCTTTATCTGAAGATGTGCTTCAAATAGTGTAAAATAAGCCAACAACAATGCATGTTAAGGTTACTTTGGCTGTGTCCCTGCAGCTTAAGGCGGTGTGTATTCCTGCTAAAGGGGAAGTGATGCATTATGAATTAGGGGAGCAGATAACCTGCAATGCAGTCACTCAGCACTGTGCACACCTGAGATGTTTTCTCTAATCCATTTGACAGAGCACACAGCCATGTGTAACACGATTCTGAAGGAGGAAACTGAATACACATGAGGAACGTGTCTATTGTGAGAGTCCAAACGTCGTCTTACTGATTGTTCTGGAACCTTTGAGTCGCTCTGTCCTCCAACGCTGTCCGAATGTCTGTTTTCTGTAAGAAATTAGAAAAATTTGATGCTACTTTCTTCTGTTTATGCACTTAAATTTATCACAAAATAAGCACTGAGATAAAAATGTAAATCTGATTAAGAATTGATGATGTTTTTGAAATCCCAAGCAGTTAAACTATCAGTAATGAGGTCAAGAATCAACAGCTATGGAGCTGAAATCAAATGTATGCATTTCATCAGACTCAGTGTTTTTTGAGCCTCATTAACTCAAGGTTAGTGTAGCATGCTAGTTTGCAGAAAATGTATATGTGTACCTTGATTTGCATATTGCTATGCAGCGTCCCACTGTTCAGCAGCTGGTTGTACTGCCAGCCCCAGCCCACCTCCCCCACATAGCCCTGCCGAGGCAGAGGGGGGGCAGCGTTTGGTGCAGCTCGACACAGGTAACTCAAATCGCCTGTGGCCTCAGGTGATGGGGTGCCCACGCCGATGTAACGAGGGAAATAATTAGATCTTGGCCTGTAGTCTCCAATTCCATCTGGGCCTTATCAGGAAAAGCGGAGGAGTAAAAGAAAATAACACTGAAAACTGTTAGCATTATATTTTCATAGTGTCAGTGAACTTAACTGATATTTAATTAAAGAGAGAAAGATAAAGGTTATTTATCTTGAACTGCAAAAATGAGAGTGCTGTCACAGCAAGTTACATGTTGCCTTGGGGATTTGTGAAATTCAATTATCTTTAAGAGTCAACACAACAGAGGCTCACAGCTTTTCTTTCCTTGCTTTTCCTCTTTTTTTCTCTAGTCATAGTTTGAACAATAATGTTTTTCATCTTTAGATATCATTCAAGGGAAATGTGTTTCTGGATTGCAATCACAAAACTTGAACTATGAGTCTGTAAATCATGATTAGAGTTTGTCTCATGCAATAATCTGACCGAGCACTGAGGTGTTTTTCTGCATACAAAACAAGTTTCTGCACAATAACAAAAACTCCCACAGGCACCAGGTTCTCAGAAAGTTTGCTCACATTTCTGCCTTGCCCAGAGTGCCATCATGTGTCCAGTCATGGTTAGATTGGCTTGGAAATAAGCCATATAACTAGGATAATATATAATTGTTTATCAATATGATGAGATATTCTATATAATCCAATGGGGACATGAGCTTCAGAAGATGTCAAATAAGCATTTTTACCAGATTTAAGTACAGTATGTTCCTCCTACCTGTAAAAATCATCCTCTGCCCCCGTTGAGACCCTCCTGCAGCTTCTTTGCTATTTTTCATCATCTTCCTCCCCTGTAATGGACAGACAGGTTACAGGCTGGATGCACCTCTGCAGGGAGCGCCCCTGGATGAAGAACCTGAGCCCAGCGGACTGCGCTGTCCGTGGGGCCGTGGCTGGTTGTCATGGTGTCAGTGGTTGTGTCCTGGTTACAGAGTAAAGACAAGGGATGCTGTTATTGATGCATGACCATAACACTTCACCCATACATTATCTCAGCCTCTTTCTGTATAAATCTCAAGAATTATTTTGTTTTTTTAGTGCATGTATCCATGTTTTTTCACTTTTCCCTGAAAAAGGATGAATGATCAGATGTAGTTCCATGATTTGCTGCCACACCTTTTCACCTGACTGCACCTGAACTTCTGATCCACTGTTTTGTTTACTCACCAAGTGACTCACTGACTTTCCTAGCAATACTCACACATTTACGAGACAATAAAGTTGCCAAAAATGACCTCATATAAAAGTGCACTTTATGACTTGTTTTACATTCTGTCACTAAGGAATTAATGTTTCATTTATGCGTCATTACTGCTCCTTTAATGTCCTTTAGAGATACCCTCTCAAATTTCCTATGACTCTTTAGTTTACTCTCCAACAGAGCCACTCTTTGTCTATTTGCTATAAACCTTGAGAGGGTTTTCTCTAGAGGATCAATAAAGACTTATCTAATCTGATCTATTCTGATGTTTAACACCCAATGCTGTATCAGCTGTTCAGTCAGTCCCTGTCAGTTCTTATTGACTTGAATTGTAATTGTTACAGCTTCACCCATAAAATAGATTTAGGTTGTTTTTAAAGTTAACTTTCATTACTCAGTGTTTCTGTTGATTACTTCGAGTGTCCTGGGATAACTTACAAAACCAAAACCCTGCATTTTTATTTTTTACTATCCATAAGATGCTGTGTACAAATTTCATCCTTGCCTAATAAAAAATTCGACAGGATAAATCGTATCCAGGTTAATCTCAAGTACTTCGTTATAAACATCAGTGATTCACTTAAAGAGGGCTCTAATATGCCCTTTTTTTAAAACTTTATTTTCACACCTGTAGATATAGTTTTCAAACATTTCAAATTCTGGGTCAAGGAGATAGGAGAAATTATGAATTAATATGAGGAGTGTTAATGACTCAGCATCACAGTACTACATCACAAAGGGAGACACGAGTAGCCTTACTTTGGTGCAGCGTTACTACTACTTTTACTTTTTATACTCAAACAATGTTAAGTGCAACATATGTATTTTGAGTAAAACATTTTTAATCAAAGAATTAGTTAAAGGGAGTTCTTTTCTTTCTTTCTTTTTTAATTAATGAACTTACTATATTTTTCTTTATATCAGCCAAGAATTGTAGTACCTTATAATGCCAATAGGTGGCCCCAAAGCACTACTTTGCCACATGGCACTCCTCCCTCCCTGCTGCCACTTTTTTGTTATATGGACTCGCCCATGAGCCGCCTCTTGTGACTGAATCTCAGTCAAGTACATAACAGCCAGACAGGATGTACAATTATTACACCTTCAGATTACAGCCACGGGAGGAATGAGTGATGCTGAACATGATTAATCAAGAGAATTTAACATCTCAAATATTATAATTACAGGAAATCAGTTTTTCATTTGTACTTCTACCTTAAAGGTGCTTGAGTCTGTCTGTCAGCCTTATTTTCTCATGGCATTTGTTAGACTGATACCTCTCTTTATTCAATCCAAGGATGCTTTGAGAACTATCTGTTTAGTTTTAATACAGTGACAATTATGACTGGGATTAATGTTTTTCCAGGATGAAGACTCTGTTTCCCATGAGCACCAATGCCCACTGTTGTAAACGTGTCATTTCGGCCCAGAGGTAATGAACAGTGAGCAGATCTTTGTCATTCTAATGGAAACAACCCCATCCTGACTGCTAAAGTTTGCTGGCTGGTGTGTGAAATTGGACCTAAGATCACGAGCTCGCCCAATCAGAGGCACAGCTCAGCTGACGTCACCTACCGGCACCAAATAGCTCTTAATGTGGAGTTTTTGCTTCAAAATTCAGCTTCAGAAACAGACGGGTGACATCACAGAGACTACGTCCAATCTGTTGTACAATCTATGATTTATATTAAGAAATAGCATTTATTACAAATGATGGATTGTAAACATGTAGATATTGAAAAGTATTACTATTTCAAGATCCTTCGTAAAGTTCTCACAGTGCCTTTAAAATGAACAGTGGGAAAATTATGTCACATTCAGGCCTAAATGGAAGCTTGTTTAGTCTTTAACCCATGTTTTCGCCTATAGCTTGTGTTTTAGTTTTAAGGCTGTGTTTTAGCCTTAGTCTGTGTTTTAGCATTTAGCCTGTGTTTTAGTCTCTAACTATTGTTTTAGCCTTTTCGGAGAAGTGTGACCACCGGCTGTACTGTCCTGCGGGAGAGCTGTTGGGGGGTGAATCGTGCTTAAGTACAGTAAATGGTCAGTGTGACCGCACCCTTAAAAATTACCCACAGTTCCTTTAACAAAGGCCTAAAATCTGAAAATCTGTACTCAAGTACAAGTACTGGTACATTGCTAAAATATTACTCAATCACAAATAAAGGATCGGTGTTAGAAAAATACTCAAGTAAAAGTAAAGAGTACTCTTCAAAAAAACTACTCCGATTATTTGTTACTTTTAACTGGTGATGTCACTGTCACCTCTCCAGATAGGGCTCCACATTTTGTATTTTGCTTTACCAATAGTTAAAACGCCAACAATCAATAATCGTTAATAACTGATAAGATAGAAAACAAGTATTTTTCGCTCATTTTGATTAGTTGTTTTATTTCCTTATTTAGCGAAGGTCTCAGGCAGACAAAAAAAAAAAAAAATTAGATGTGGTGCAGTTGCGGCCACGACTATTGATAGAATATCCATGAATACATTTTTAACTACTTAAATTCATAACACAAAATCAATCAGTGATCAATCATTAACATCCATTAACATTTTTTTGTCTTGGTTTTTATTGGCCTGTTTGCTATCAAATCACCTTACTGGCTACAAAACTGCAGATAAAAGGTCTGGATATTAATGAAAATTGGACTCAGCACTCAACTATGTTTTTAAAAGTAACTAAGTAGATTACATGGCATAATGATTACTTAAGCGCAAGTAAAAGCCATAGACTGTATAAAACAGGTAAAAGCACAGACCTTAAAATCTACTCCTTAAAGGACAAGTTCTCCAAAAAACTACTTAATTACAGTAATCTGATTATTTGTAATTAATTACTTCCATCCCTGTTATTCTCTTTTAATGTTTTGGGATGGCTCAATATGATAATAGAGCCGTTGTCACCTCTCTATTCACACCTTTGTGGTCCCTCGATAGGTTTATTCTGAAAACCTTCAACGGAAATTGAATTGTTTCCCCAGCCTGACTTTACTCTGGTGTGTCAGTCACCATGGTGGCATACAACAGAGAACAGCGGCGGCGGACCTGTCTGCACTTTTAGACCCAGTAAATATGTTCATTTGAGGGATAAATCTGAGTGAATGTGCCCGGGTCTAACTCTCACCATGGACACCAGGTTGTTGTTGTCAGGGTAACCGTTAGCCGTTAGCCCACTTTGTGACTCTGAGCTCGTGGACCATACACGGAATTTCTTCGTCTTCGTCGGTAGCAGAAATGCTGAAGACACAAGGAATGGGTTTTGATAAAGGAGCTTTCTTATTTTAACACCAAGGAAATAACTCAGGGAGACAGTTTGAGTGAGCCGCGCTTCTTGTAGAAAAGTTTCCCTCCCCCCTGCGCCAGAGACAGAGAGAAGCAGACACCCCGAGGAGACTGCTCGGTTGTCTGGCTCCTGTCGTGGCCTGGCTCCGGGCACTCCCAGCTTATCCGCTAGCCACGGAGCTCAGGCGCCGAGAATAAGGCGAGGAGGACAACGGGGGGCTTCTTTTGTTTATCCCAGTGACTCTGGATATCTATAAACATTCTGAAAAATAAGACACACACTCTCCTCCAGACGGCATCTTCCCAAACAATGGCGTCTTATGTGGATAACAGCTTTCGGCAGGCTGTGATGATGAATCCGGCTGAACGGACGCAACAGGTCAGAAGAAATGTTTCATGTGCTATTTGTATTCATGTATGCAATTAAGGGATTTTGCTCAGTTTGTTTCCCAACTCTCAAGCTGCAACAGTGTTTTCTGTACATTCAACTGTTGCCATCCAGCTTGTGTGAGTGTTTCGTGTGGCTACATCCCGCTAAGCCCTCTATCAGCAGAGATAATCAAGGCTACTTAACATAACAGGGGCTGCAGACTTGCATGGGAGTCTCTGCTTAGTAGCTTCACTTTGCTGCCCCTTGTTTTTGTTCCTGCATGGGACACTTGTGTATTCCCCGTTTCGGGAGAACCAACATTTGCATTTTGCAAATAACATCCAAAGAAAAGGTGCAACAATAGATGCATGAAGAGCCACATACAGCTAATATTAGCCTACCAAAACAAGCCCTAATGATGTTTTGATTTTCATTACTCACAAAATAAGCCAAATTGCACAAGATTCTGAAATAATTTTAGCAAAGACTAAGATCTGAAATTTAAAAAAAGAACCACAGAAACGAGATTCCAAGCACATTAGAGCCCAAATAATATTGCTACATGCTGCAAGGCAATGTAAACATGCAGGCTGAATTAAAGGATAAAGGATGAAAGGATTAAACCTTGCAAAAAAACGGGAAAATGCATAAGAATCCGAGGTAAATTGAGCAAAAAATAGGATCAAAATTCAAAATAGCACCACAGAAACAAGGTACCCAGGATGTAAGAGCTCATACAACATTGCAACATGCTGCAAGGCAATGTAAGGATGCAGTCAGATATGTGATATAATAATACAAAAGATAATGAAGGATCCAAGAATGAAATGCAGCTTAAAAAAGACACAGATAGAAGTAGAAGTAAGAGCATTAAAAGAACAAAAATGCCAGAAACTGCAGAGAAACAGAGTAAGCAAAAAGAAGACTTAGTTAATAGAATATAATAGAAATACTTAATTGATACCAAACTGGGAAATGTATTATCACAGCAATTGTCAGAGGAAGTGGAACAGTATAAAACAGATGCACACTCAATATACAACATATATAGGCAATCAGGAGACATATATTTGCACAAAAATGTAAATTTACATATTTACAGTTTAAAAAGTAGAAATCAAATACAAAATTCACTTAGATGTCAGCTGAATATAATGTATTTGCTTGATTTAAGAGATACAGGATTCATTCAATTCTATCTGAAGTAAGAGATTCATAATTAATTCTCATGGTACAGTGATTCTGTTGTATGATAATGTATTGTCCTGCTAATATTTATGTCCCATACCTGAGGCTGGAATTCACAAAACCTGTGAAAAAGATGAAAACATTGCCCATTATATCCTTTTGCTGATGCACAATTTTATTTACACCAATCCGTCTTTGATTTAACACTGTCTTTCTCATCTTTGTTGACATTTATGGTACTTTTTATCAACTTGTAAGAAACAAGAAACATGGGGTGCTAAAAAACCTCGCATGGCATCCTCAGATTAATCACTGCCTTTAGATAAAACGTGAAAAAAAATCACATTATGTATCTGAAAAAGATGAAAACATTGATTATTATTTCCCATTGCTGTCATATGGTGTTGTATTGATGTATTGTTACATCATCTCTAATGATTTCTCTAAAAATAGAGGGACTCAGGAATATTAAACGTGTGTTTCATCCCTGTCAGTGTCAGTATCACTGATCCACATCATTAGGAAGGTTTTCAGTGTCTCTGGTTTGAACATGCAAATCCTATCAGCTATACTGAACCACACTCTTGCACTATAAAGCTCAACATTAGCTGTTGTGCTTTGCAGATATGCACGATGAGTCCATCTTAGCTGTGAAGATGATTTTAAGAGTCATTTGATTTCAGCCTTCCTTCAAACAAGAGACACACGATCAATAGTTCACCGCTTCACAGCAGAGAAGTACACTTCATGGCAGAGCCTTCTGCTTGTCTATCTGACATTGAGGAAACAATTATGGTGTCATTGACTGCTTGGCAGCTGTAGTAAGTCAGACGTCTTTGCAGCTTTATGCAGGCTATAATTTAAGCAAGTGACACATGGCGTCATGGTTATGGAAACAAAGGAATAGGATGCAGTGTTTTGGCACTGGCATCAGTAACAGCAATGATCTCTTAACCCAGGGCAACAACTCCTGATTTGTTTCTTGAAACATTTCATCCATGATGTGAAAAAAAATCTCAGAAAAGCTGCTTTTGAGGATATGGAGACATCTTCATATTGCGTCAAGGCTACCCAGTTGTCAAAGCATTTGCAAGTTTAGTTTCAGTTATATAATGTTGAATTAAATCCTCATAAATACCTCAAAGTGCATGCTTTTGGTAAGCAAAGTGGAGGTGATCTCAGTAAAAATAACTGCTCGTAATCTGAGAAGGTTGTCAGATTAAATGCCGTGATTTTGAGCGTCTCTCGTTGATGTGCTGTTTGATTTAAAGGCGTCAGTCTCCAACACCTGTGCCTCTAACCTGTCTCATCCTGCTCTGAAAGGATACATCAGCAGTGTCATATTAACGTCTGCAGGCTTTCCAGCCCTGACAGGAATATGCGAGGAGAAATTAAGCTCCAGGCATTTGAAAAAGATACTGCACCTTACTAGAAATAAGCCTAAATGTGAGAGTGAGTGAAAAATCCTTCTGGTATGTCTGTGTTTCTTCATCACTGTAGAGCCTTTGTGTGAACCCGTGTTGTGTCAGTATGCAAATATTTGATTCAGGAGGTTTTTGAAATGGATGATGATAAGAGAGATGGCGATGAAAGGAGAGACTTTGTTTAAGAATGAATCAGTCAGAGGTTGTGTGGATGTGTTCAGGGGCACTATTTCTCTGCCACTCTGCAGTTGCATCATCAAGGAATTCCCACGTTTCTCCCTGGCATAAAAGCCTGAGGTCATTCTGCAAAAAGAGAACCTTTCGGCATCAGTCTTTGTGGTTTTTATAAAGTATGATGTGACTGCGTGTCCTCTTTTTTGTCATCTACTCTTTGTTTTTCACTCACAGCACCTTTGCCGGCGCCCTTTTCAAGTGTAGCAGCGGCAGCAGCGACCGTGCCGGCTGACACAGTTTATCCTAATGGTGTTGGCAGGGTCTCTCTGTCGGGATTAGCTAACGGTCTCAGGGATCTGTCTCTAACGCTCAAGACTGACCACAGCGGGATTTGACCCTGCACCTCACCCCTATTGTCACATGGCAGGTTAAATAACTGACCACTTGACAGCTCGTGTTCACAGACGCTTCGTTTGTGAAGGTTTGGAACTGTAAGTACAGAGAAGACGGCAGAGGACGGAGTGTTTTTTTTTTCTGTGAAGCACAGCTGCACATTTTTCACTGATGATATGAATTAAGATAACATGACATATCTGTTTGATTTCTAGATTCAAATTCAACACATTGAAGGGGAAATTACATCCTTTTGGTTAAAAGAGAATTTCTTCATTCCTCCACTGTGGTTATCAGTAGCTCCATGTTGTGTTGTCTCATTTCATGTTGCAGGATTTTAATTAGTACGAGCATTACTTACTGAAAAAACTCAATCGCATTCAGCTGATCCAGCCCCTCTTTTTCTCTGTTTTAATTTAATCCTTAAGGGTTGTGGAGATGATGTATTTCATCATGTAGAGACTTAATCAAGTAAAGGAAGAGTTCATGGGTGTTATCTTAAAATAGCTTCTCCTTCTCTGTCTTGCCTGAGGGATGTCTCTTTTTGCTCTCTGCACAGATGTCTGCAAGAGACCATACCAGGACAGACACATGATCAGATTTATGGACAGTGACAGCGAGCCCGCCTCTGCAGCAGGATGCTGATATGAGCTTTTATTGAGGATGTCATCCAGTTATATTTAGAAGATTCTTAAAACTTCACGTGTCTCCAATCAAAGACACTGCTGTACAGACTTAATTGGGCAGATACAGTGGTTTTATACAATTTAGTTGCTTTACCATGCAATCTGTAGAGTTGTCTCTTCTCATCAACATGTACATCATAAACATGAAGTGATAATTGATTGAGAAGCTAAAAACTGATGTGAGGATTGTTTTAACGCTTTTCCTGTATAAAGACTCTTTTTCCCATGAGCGCCAAACTCACTGTTGTAAGATGCTCTTCTTGCCAAAGCGTGGGTTTGTTTTGGAAGCAAATGAATGGAGATTGCTTCTCACTTGGTCATCTCACTATTCACCGGCTGGTGAGTGTAATCAAAAGGACTTTTCGTACTACCGTAAATAGATGTGTATCTGACCACACATACTGAGAAATAGCATCTAGGAATATTCTGGTGCTGATAATCTCATTTTAAAAATGGGGGTTTTTGAACAGGCAAATATGTATAAGTGAGATTTTATTGATATCCCTATAAAGTCTTCGTACTGCCTTTAAGCTCAGTAAGTATAGCCATGTTTCCACCAAGAAGCTCAGTGTGGATCAGTGCAGTTTGGTACAAGTTCACATGTGCAATGCTCACATTGCAAGGTATATTGCAATACATTTGAGCCTTTTCAATCAAGTTTTAGTAGCCTGTCTATGCCCAGTCACAGTATTTATGAATGTAAATAAGCATCTGTATATACTTTTTACCACAAAACATGCAACAACTCACACAGTTAGAGTATCTTCTCATTGCTCTGTCATCTCACCTACTTTTATCAGGGCCAGGCAGAGTGACGTGCAGAGAGAGGAAGCAGTGAATGACAGTTTGCTTATAGTTAATATTACATACGGTGCTTTATTTAACACTTTCAGGGCTAAAGGCAGAATCTTCTAGATCTGTGCTTTCAGCCTCATCTGAAAGTCTGTCGTCATCATTTCAGGGAGAATTCGGTTTAACTAATTGAAGTAGTAAACCTTAAAAAGTATCACAATATATGACAGGAAACCAACATATCCCAACATCGTTGTTTCCTAGTACCATGCAGCCCTAGTTGGATCTGTAAAGCCTGATACTGTTTATGTTTCCACAGCCAATCGTGCCCCGGATGCTGATTGTCATGTCAGCTGTGTAATAGCGTGACGGCAGCATGACACAGTGTACCCTGCTAATTAATCTAATGAAGAAGAAAAACACAGCACAGTAAACAAAGAGCAATGATGAAAATCATCCAGCAGTTGGTTTTGTTTCTATTTTGTGATGCTATTTTCCAAAAAAAAGTTGTTGTTCTTTGTTATCACTGTTGCACAGGAAGTGACAATTCTTTTGACCAATCAGGGTACTGCAGTGTTTCTAGCTCCACCTTCTGGGGTCAGATCATTATGTCTGTCACTGTAGACGAGCTGAACTGAACCGCTTGGTTGAAACAGGGCGTATAAGACATTTGCATTCTAAGTTATTCAGTCCGCTGACAGTTTTCAAACTTGGAATGGTAGTTGCGTGTGTGTTTAGAGAGTTCCTTGTTTACCCCAGATTTATTAACATCAATTCATCTCACAAAGACATTGAACCAAACACTTTGATGCAGCATCCAAATCTTCATCCATCATTCAGCTCCCTTTCAGGAAGGACCATGAGGAAGCAGCCCACTTATTCAGCCACAAAGAAAGAAGCTAACCCTGAACTCTGCACGCATTTGTCTTTTCCTGCTGCATAGATGAATATTTCTGCTCTGCTTGGTTTGTTTATCTGCAGCAGGTAGCCTGACTCACTGCAGACACCTCCCTGTGTTGGTTAGCTGCAGGTGGCAAAGCTAAAGGCCACTGACAAACAGTCCTTGGCTGCAGTGACCCTGTTTTCCAAGCCACATTGCTGGAGGGAAAAGCTGCCTACTTTACATTGTTTCCACATATTCTGATCCAGCACAGGATGAAGAGATGGGGAGACTCTTGACCTCAGAGTCTTGTAGTATGAGCTACAGATATTTTGTTTTTACTACAACAACAATAAGAAAAGAAAAGTGCCAAATGGTCAAATCAAATAACTCATACCTTGTGTTACTTTCTTTGCCACATGAGTGAAAAAATGTGTAAAATTTAAGCACCACATGGTTTGCATGAGTATGAACCAGTACATGAAACCGCTTTGACTGTGATCGATGGGCACAAAGCCACCCTGCCTCCCAGTATCCTGCCCAGCAGGAAGAGGAAAAGCATCAGGAAGCTTTTTGAACATAAGCCGGAATAAAAGCATCCTCCCTCTTCTCCACCAAAGCTGATATATTTAATTAACCTGGGTGTTGTTTGCGACAGCCTTCCTATTTTTGTCCGCCCATGAGAAGCATGTGAACATCTATTTTAAACATACTCAATAGCTGCACATGAAAGTTGGACGAGAACTTCTTCATCTGGAGTCGTGATTGCTGAATTTTCCCAGGCGACGCAGCATTTTCTCTGTACTCCAAAAAAAACCTCCTGTCCTTCCTTTAAATTTAGACACTGCTCGCCTTGGCATTTTGCTTTTGCTGGAAGTAAAGTGATGTCACATGTTATTCTTGTGTTGGAAGTGGAGGATAGGGCGGTTACACACACACACACACACACACACACACACACACACACACACACACACACACACACACACCGCAGTCGCTCACAGTGACGTAGCTGCTCCAGTTTTAAAACAGGAGGAAAATTCAGGAAAGGAAGAAAATACCATAAGAAACACAGCCCAGCTCCTGATTGGCTGATTTAAACCATCCTTTTATTCCACATCAACTCACAGCTAAAAGGTTGTGATGACAGTAAAGCATTGCCCTGCCTGCTGGTCAGTGAACCCATAAAATGTATTGATAAATACATTAAAAGTATTGATCTCACGGTATCATGACTGTACGGGGAGCAGATGAATCGCTCAAACCTTATGCATAACTTCCTAACAGCTGAGTGATGACATTTATGGCTGTGTTACAGTTTAATTGCACTGTTAATGCCTGATATCATACTTGAGTACCAGCCAGAAAAACATTCCAGAAACATTTCCTTACCGGACTCCATCAGGATGTTTGTGCAGCCCTGTTGCTCCCTAAAATCTAATAATGAAAAGACCAATCCTGTGTAGTTTGTGTTTGAATGCACCACTTAGGTTGAAGTTAAACACACACACAAGCCTCATTTATCGCTACTGGAGCACAAAAACAAGGTTAAGCTCAGAATATTGGCTGACGGTTGGCTCTGCTTGGTGCTGTGGTACATCTTGTTCTGATGGTGGGTGGAAATCTATATTGGTTTTTGAAATTCTGCTAATGTCGATGTCTTCTAACAGTCTTAGATTTCATCTTATATTTTGTCTGTGTCAAACAAAGCTACTGGTTCACAAGTATCAGATTAATTCAGTCCAAATTAAGAGATTGAGATAGAAGTTTCATGATGTTGATTGCTGAACTGTTGTCTAGATCTTTATGACATGAGATTGCAAAAATTTTAAACATGGATTTAAGAGGTGATTTTGAAAGCTTTGCCTCAGGTGCAACATTGATTGTCGTGTTATTGGTTGCAAATGATTGCTCTCTTGCCCTTTCCAATGTTTTCTTGAGCAAGCAGTTTTTAAAATGTCAGAAAGTGACTTAAAGGGACTGTGAGGACTATCCATTTAAAATGTACTGTCATGATGGCTTTTACCGAGGAGTATTTGTTTTGAAAACTGAATGAAAATCAGTTTTTCTTTTAAACTACTTTTTTGTTCAAGACATTTTTTACTGGAGACAGCTCGACAAAGTAACGTATTTTTAACAGTTACATAGTGTCATTGTTTGAAATGCGGTTTAGTGACCAGCTAAACTTAACTCGACTCACAGGCTGGTGCTCTGAGACGATTTGTAATGTGTAGCGTTACTGAATCCTGATTTTGTCCTACCAGTGATCATCTACCAAGCAGAGCTAACGTAATCCGGCTCTTCATTTATTGAAATACTCAGGTTTGAACGGATCAATGTAGTATAGTTGCTACATGTAGGTTGGAATGAACATTATTAAAAACAGCCTACCCGTGTTTTAGCCTTTAGCCTGTGCTCTATCTCTCTCCTGTTTAGCTTTCTTTTGCTCTTCTTTCCCTTTTCTGTCAGACAGTCTTGCTTCAGTGTCCACTAATATTACTTAATAAATCCCAAAAATCGTTTTTGAGAAGCTGAGAAATAGCATGTAGAAATAACCTATTTTATGCTGATAATCTCATTTTAAGTTGTAGATTACGACCAGGCATATATCTAGAAATGAGACTTTTTCAAGATCACTCAGAAAGTCCTCACAGTCCTTTTATGAAAGAGCATAACATACTTTTGCTGTGTTATGGACGTCACATGGACAAATAAAGAAAGTTTATTGAGGTCAATGTTAGACTGGAGTAACAAAGAACCTCCAGACTTAATGCAATGTAATGGGTGTAGGAAAATTCAGAGGGCCTTACAAGAATCTGTTAATTTGCAGCTCAACTCACAGATCTATAAGTTGCTATACTCGGAGGAATATGGAAAGTTTCTCTGTGTTAAGAGAAGACTTTTTGCCAGAGCTGGAGACAGATCCCTCCTAAGGAACACATTGTCCTTTTTGCCAAGTTTTCTCAAGTATCCTGTATATCATTTAGCTGATTCTTATCAGGGTTTCCTTTTGTAACAATAGTGGGTGAGGGGATGTTAAAAGGAACACGGTTTCTGAATTATAAACCAAGAAACGACCTCATGCTGGCTCTTTCGCTGCTTACGCTGCACTCTTCTCTGCTCTGATGTTGGCATATTGAGGCCTCTCTCCAGGTTAGACGGTATACACTTGATGCTTTGATGTGATAAAAACTCCTTACCTGTTATATCTCTGCAAGAATCAAAAGGATACCGAATGATACCGTACAGTTTGACAGGTTGATGCACTGTTTTCGAGTCTGAAACTAGTTCTTGAACACTCTCGTTACCTTCCTGTATTCTGTATAGATTTCAACTGGGGATGCATTTCCCCGAATCTACTCTCAGGATGTTGCCCTCAGGGTCGCACTGTACATTTGTTGCCACTGAATCACACACATCATAACGTCAAAGGCATGTTTCGGTTCCTTATGTTCGCATTCCTTGAGATATTTTTAAAGCAAAGAAAAACAACTCTGGAGTCAAGGCTTCAAAAATTCCATTGGCCTTCACAGCAGAAGGCAATAGACCTCATGCCACTGAGCGACCACAATCTTTACATAACTTAGCCCAAGACCCACTTGGCTGCTGTGGAAGCTCAGAGAATAAACTGTTCCCTGACGTGCATTATGATCACGACTGCTATTGAGTTACGCTGCTCGCTGCGGCGGTTATTAAGAGCCTCATTCCTAGATGGGATTTTGGAAATTCCAGCCTTTGGAAAAAGTGACAGGACGAGAAAAAAACGTTGGTACTTTTACAAGTTCACTCAGCTTTGATGCTAAAAATAGGCTTTTTAGGTCACACTCTGTTATATCTGAACTAGTCGTAATGTTGTTGATGTAAACAACTAGCAGACTTCTTTGAGTGAATTTGCCCTTTAGCCTCGTCAGCCTCCCACACTGTACGGGCTCGCTCTGCTGTGTAAGCTGCTGTATAATCCTCCCTCTTGGTGAACTGCTCAGACATGAAGTGGATCAGATTAATTTGTGTGATTAGAGATCTCTAAATCCCAGAATACGGGTTACAATGCAGCTAATACTTGTTTACAGTATTTGTAACAATGGCACAAAAAAGATGGTTGATGTTGTAGGAACTGGGTTGAGATCAGGAGCATGTCATAAAGTCAGTTTTTATGCTGTTGTTTTGAGATTAATGTATGTGATTGAGACATTTTTGTGGAGGTTGAATCAGATTTTCTCTGCCATACTCCTGATCCCAATGCAGACTGCACCACTTTTTTCTTTTTTATCTGCAGACCTGATTATTATATCCAGAGTAATTTCTATCTCCCTTCAGGTGCCTCAACCAGGTTCATTAGCACCTCGACTCAGTGTTTCACCACTTCTGGAGTCAGTTTCATTAACATTAGTACACCTCCAGTGAAAAGCTCACATGCTCAAGTTAAAGCACTCAAATATTCATCAGGGAGGCACAGGTAGACTTCCTCAGTTTCTGAGAGCTTGCTGAAATTCTGCTGCACAAGTTTGAGTCTCTATGCCCGAATCCTTCCTTTTAAAACATGCAGACTTTATACCTTATCATTCAGCAAATGATTACAGATTCAAAATGTGGATGTGTAATGCACTGATCCAGATATCGAGTATCCATCCGATAAAGACTCAATAGGGTTTGATCAGATATTGGTGAGAAAGAGCAAGAAGCTTGTTTTGCCAACAACTCTTTTGGCAGTTTTAAAATGTGCAATTTTAATTCCTTAAACTGAAATCTATTTCTAATCAGTAAGAATTGGCAAGACAGTCTGACTGCAGACTTCACCCCTCAAGCCCGAATCCTGCAGACCTGAACCTCTGCCGTCAGCCTGGAAATAAGCGGAATAATTTCAAAATAAAATCACTTTCCACTTCCAGTTTAAAATTCTGTTATAAATCTACGTTGGGTTTTGCTCTGAGAATGCAGCTGAGTATTGAAATACAAAATCAGGAAGTCACTTCTCTTAAGCATTTAAGTCATTTATGTATAATGCACTGACTATTACTTTATCTTATTTACACACTCCAGTAGTTGATTTGTTAACAAACAGGACATGAATTCTTCAGTGCGAACCATGTGGTATTTTTTTGAAAAAGACAAACTGTAAATGAGTTGAACAAAAGTCACATTCGAGTGTTTGCAATATTCAAGCATAGAAATATTAAAAATAGCAAATTAATGTGGTGTTTTAATTTCTTTACAGAACAGTCCCCCTACTGTTTTCTTTGTGTGTAACGCAATAATGTCACTATTTCTGCAGCCAGACACTTCACACATGTATCATCCCAGAATCTAAAAATACAGTCAGTCTAAATGTATTTATTATAATTTAAATTTTTTATGCAAAGTTATAAAAAGGCCTGAAGATACTAAAACATAATTTTCAGTCTCACCGTCTTACAAAGGATTAGAGAGTATTAAATTAACACTGGTGTCAGTTAGATCAATGTTGGTATTGGCAGCTACCAAAGCCCTGGTATTGGTGTTGGGAGTTAAAAGGTTGGATGGGTGCATCCTTTAGATTTTATGCATTTTAACGCCCTTTCAGAAACAAGAATAATCACGTCCCAATTTTATTCCCTGGAAAAATAAACCATGCCATGTGCTCCAAACACCTGTTTCTGAAAGCTGTAGGTCGTGCAGGCACGTCATCAGCTAAGGGAGCGTCTTCTGGAGCAGAAACACCATCACCTTGCTGAATCATACCAATCAATCCATTCAGGATAGATGAACTCCCTGATGACGACCTCGCCCCACCAGACAAGATTGCATAAGCAGTCATACCACACATGACCTACTGCTCCCTGGACCCCCCTCATGCAGTGACAGGCTGACAGCACTTCGAGTTAAGGAAGTGTTTAACGTTTGCTGTTGCTCTCTTCTCCTCTGAGCCTGAAAAGAAGTAGCTACGTCATATCTGCAGTGAGATGTTGGTATTTAATAATGCTTGGCCTGCAATAAGCCCCAGAGGTCTCATTCTTCTAAGGTTTCAGAAATGCAGTGGTGTACAGTGTATTTGAAAAAATAAACAGCTCAGGCACTTGCGCAGAGAGAGAGGATGTTTAATTGTCATTGCAGGTGAACAGCAACCTTTTATCCTGTGACTCAGCAGGCCAACATCACAATTAGATTAGCGCTCAGATTGTCTGTTTGTTTTCATTAAGGTTGTTGGAGTCAGAGACAAACCTGCTCAGCCTGCCCTGGTGACACTGATGTTATCATAACGTAAAATAATTACCCAGAGTAACAATTGTTCTCCTGAGCTGAAGCTGCGACAGTTTGCCAAAAACCCAAGTTACTGCACTTTAAGTCCATGATGTGTTCAGACATGCCTTCTTATTGTTGCTGGTTTCAAGTAGCTGAAAGTTTTACATCCTTATTTTCTAATGCACAACTGACTGAAATAAACAATGAGAGTTTCCCAAGAAAACTCTGGTTTATGATTTTTCGCTTGAAGTTTTACTTTAGAAGCTGTCAAACTAAACACACCAAGAAATGTACATTACTTTCTCGCAACAGATTCCCATTCAATACATTCAACTTCTTACACATCTCCTTATGTATTAAAAACATCATAGAAAACACAGCGCTGGATTGATGCTACAGAGTACCAACTTTCATCACAGAAACAGATCACAATAGCTTTTTGTGAACGTAAATTAAACTCAGAAACGTCAAAATACTAACATGTAAATGTTTTCCAAACAGGAAATGCAGGCTCATGGCTTCAAACAACTCAAAGCATTGCTTGGTGACCTACTCCAGTCAATAACATACAATAAAACAATTCACCGACGATACCTGATGTGTGATGATCACTGATTTTAAATGTTAATGTCCAGAGATATCTAAATCCATTGACCAATTTAATGTTTAGTTAATTATAAACTCAAAAAGTGTTGACACAGAAAACCTGTAAAGCCTACTCCTTGTACACAGGAAGTTCTTATCAATACCCATCCCTAGTCTGAAGTAAACACTTAAGCTCACCAGTATGCATTTCAAAGCGATACAAAACCTTAAAATTGTTTCTTCTCATCTTTTTGAGCCCCCCTTTAGCCTATCAGATCAAAGCACTGAACTTAATCTCCTTCCAGCAGCCAATTGTGTGTCTGTATGCAGAGGAAATCCACCCTCTTCCCGTGTAAACAAACACACACCGCAGAGCCGAGGTGGGCTGCTGTGTGAGGGGAAAGTGTTGCACGACTGTGTTGAAAAGTCGTTTCACTGATAACGTTTTGAGTTACGACTTTCAGCCCTGATATCTGTGACCTGAGGGATGATTTGCAGACCTTCTGCTCGGTGTCAAGCTGTACCGCTGAATCAAAACAACACCGTTTGCTCGTTATGTGTCTGATCCTAATGCAGCCCGTCACGCTTCATACAAACTGTGGTTTGTTAACAGCTGTGCTGGTGGTAGGCAGGTAATTACTTGGCCATGTGAGCTAAAAGAGGTGATTCATTACGACGCTACTATGAGCAAAAACAGCTGTCTGTGCTAATGGATGCTGTTGTCAGAAGAAAAAGTGCTGCAGCAGCAGTCCTTGAGTTCTGCCAGTGGGAAAGTGATGCATGTGGACAGCCCAAAAAGAAGGCAAAGAGGGGAAAATAACCCAACAAATAAAGCCAGGGAAAAGCCTCAGAACATGATGATTTTCCCTCTTTATAAATTAGTGATTAGAGATCCCGTTGGTTCTCTTCCTGTGTGCACTGAAGCACATTGCTGTACAATATCTGTCTTGTTGAAACCTTATCTTTGTAATTGGTCCCTGAGGGTTTGTCTAACCTGTGGTTGGTCACGTTCCTGGCTCCGCAGCCCT